>OX422186.1:9874770-9974770 GCA_949130485.1 Agelas oroides | reverse complement strand
AGTAAGCGATCAAAAACTGGAGCCGGGAATGAAGATAGGCTCCTCCTGCAACCAAAAGGCAGGAGAGGAGCCTGGAAATGAGGCCATGCTGTACCTGTCTGTGTCTGTCTGAGAGCACACCCCACAATCTCGGGAAAAGATCCACCCAAGTGGAGTATGCCAACTGTGTGTCCATGTGGCAGAGCTGGATGAGGGAAAGGAGGTAGCGGCCACTGAAGATGCTCCGAGCATCCGAGAGAAATGTGTTGAGCTTGGTGGTCAGTTTCTCAAGGGCTCCACTGCCCCCTCCATCCCCCATGTCTGAGTCCATCCCCTCCATCAATTCCTAAGGGAAGCGAGGAAAGGGAGGAGCATGTTATCACTGTAAAACGGGACCTACTTCAGGTGAGTATGTCCATACAAATTTCATTCTGCTGCATCATCTGGTACAAGTATACATCATAATTATATTCTCCCTTGAAATAACTCACAAAAAGTAGGCAGGGTTTCATACAGAGGGGGCATAATTATAGGAACCTGATGTTTCTTGTCCTTAAATATGTCCAAATTTCATTAGAAACTAGTGAGTGTAGTACCAACACGAGCATGCACCTTTGCACACATCTACATTCCCCCCCCAAAGGAAAAAATCTTGTATGAAACCCTGGTATATAGGCCTAGATGTTATGCAGAGTTACCCACTGTACAGGATGCGTTTTGGCCAATATACTAGACCTTATTAACTATGCTGGAGTAACTGTGGTATCTCATGCAACGCTAGCCTCATTCCCAGGCCCGTTCAAAAAATTGGCCTGGGAACGAGGCCAATGCAAAGTAAGCTTATCCTTACTATAGGGGTAGCATCCCTGATGTATGTGTGACAATGTAATGAGGTAGCAGAACACGACAGTAAAGGAGTACAGTGGAACCCCGCTTAACGGACACCCCTCAACAGCAGACACCCACGATATAATGCTATAATGGACAATTCTGAAAGTCCCGATCGTTTCTCCGTAGACTTCAATACATTAGAAACCCCTGAATAGCGGACACCCCGCTAGTCCGTATAACAGACACCTTCACTGCTCCCAATTGTACACAAACAATACAAAATTTAGTGGACACATGTCGATCTTTTCAGCAAGATTGTCCACTATCACTGCTGTAGTTAACAACTTGACATTAGATTAGCACCGTTACTCATAGTACTAGCCTCTGCTTAGCCTTCCCCACCAGCGTACAGCAAGAGAAAGCTCTGAAAACTTAGCCATGTTGTGCTCAACAGCCTGATTACGCATACCATACCTACCGGAAATATACCGGAAGCCCCTGAGTTAGGGACACCTCGCTAAAATTGTTGGTCCCAATGGTGTCCACTGTATTAATTAGTGGACCTGCTCTTGTTACAGGTATACAGTATGCACCAGCGCGCACCAAGGGGTGCAGGTACACAGTATGCACCAGCGCGCACCAAGGGGTGCAGGTACACAGTATGCACCAGCGTGTACCAAGGGGTGCAGGTATACAGTATGCACCAGCGCGCACCAAGGGGTGCAGGTATACAGTATGCACCAGCGCGCACCAAGGGGTGCAGGTACACAGTATGCACCAGCGCGCACCAAGGGGTGCAGGTATACAGTATGCACCAGCGCGCACCAAGGGGTGCAGGTATACAGTATGCACCAGCGCACACCAAGGGGTGCAGGTATACAGTATGCACCAGCGCGCACCAAGGGGTGCAGGTATACAGTATGCACCAGCGCACACCAAGGGGTGCAGGTATACAGTATGCACCAGCGTGTACCAAGGGGTGCAGGTATACAGTATGCACCAGCGCACACCAAGGGGTGCGGGTATACAGTATGCACCAGCGCACACCAAGGGGTGCAGGTATACAGTATGCACCAGCGTGTACCAAGGGGTGCGGGTATACAGTATGCACCAGCGCGCACCAAGGGGTGCAGGTATACAGTATGTACCAGCGCGCACCAAGGGGTGCAGGTATACAGTATGCACCAGCGCACACCAAGGGGTGCAGGTATACAGTATGCACCAGCGCGCACCAAGGGGTGTGCTCTTGGTGTGCACAGAATGCGTGATGTACAATGCATATCATATTTGTAAAGAGTTGGTTGGATACATGTAACTGTTTGTATACGTACGTCAGGAAGCTGGCTGGACACAACGGGTGGTTCAGTGACGTCATGTGTGAGTGTGGTTTGTGTGGGTCCCACAATGGCAATGCTGGGGAGTTGGGGGACGGAGGAGGCGGCACGGACGGGGGTGTCAAGATAGGCTACAGTCAGTAGCAGCTGGGAGGGAGGAAGAAGGAGGATAGGTCAGATCTATAGACAATAAACATACATGTATGTTGGCACATTACATAAATGCTACTATGCCCCCCCCCCCAACATTATCTCAAGGTAGTATGTGATCAAATATCCCTCCCAATGCACACCCTCCCACACCCCCACACCCTACATCCTCACATCCTCACACCCTCACACCCTCGACCCTCACCTCGAGGCAGTGTTTGACCCAGAAGTACCCTCCGCAGTGTTCCCAGTTTTGTGAGCACATGATGTACAGCACCCGCTCAAACAACCTCTTCTGGACGCTGGTGTTGTACACGTCAAAGAACCTGGAGCGTATCGGAACCTGGGAGCAACGCAACCCACAAAGGAATGCTGGCTCCAGCTTGGAGGCCAGTTCTGTAGAGCCCAGGGAGTCATTCCTGTGTGTGTGTGTGTGTGTGTGTGTGTGTGTGTGTGTGTGTGTGTGTGTGTGTGTGTGTGTGTGTGTGTGTGTGTGTGTGTGTGTGGAGAATGCCAGCATACATGGAAGAACTATCTGAGAATGTGTTGATCCCCATACTTCACTCTCCCTCTGCTCACTCCCTTGCTCAACACACGACCAACCCACACTCTCATATCTACATGTCCTTGTGCCCCCACATCATCACTCTACACACCTTCACACTCCCACACTTCTCACACCCACACCCCTCACTTGTACACAAACAGCACAATGTCCAGAAATTGTGCCAGCAACTCCATGTCCTCTGGAAACCTCTTCTCGTAATACATCATCATGCGAGTGAGCAGAAGAGACTTCTCACGAAGGGAGGGGCCTGAGTGGTCATGCTGTGTGTGTGTGTGTGTGTGTGTGTGTGTGTGTGTGTGCGTGCGTGTACGTGCGTGTGCGTGTGTGTGTGTGTGTGTGCGTGTGTGTGTGCGTGTGTGTGTTGTGTGTGACAACATAAAGGAGAGATTGCGAGTTAAACTATAGCAAAATAAACCGATTTATTGTTTATGTGCATGAGAGTAGCCGGGGGAGGCCTGGGAACGAGGCTACATGAGAGTAGGATGATTTTATGGGAATGCATTTGTTACTACAGTACCAATGAAATTAATATCCACAAAAAACGTATCGTATACCATCACTGCCATTGTACATGCCGTTCAATTCTAACACAAAACCCCCTCCATTACATGGCATGTTGAGTAACCATAGTAATAGGAAGTACAATAGTACTTCTGCATACAAACATGCCACACACATAGAGCTGTCCTGGAGATATAGATCAGACCGTCAACCATCAACTAGGTACCCTGCTCCACCCACCCGCCTACCTTTGCTTTGACCCACTCCTCTACAATCTTTGTGAGCATCCTCAGTAGCTTGGTGTCTGGCGACTTCTCAATCAGACTCGTCAGAATGCTCATGAATGCCTTCCGCGAGTCCTGGGTCATCACACTGACACGCGTCTTGCACATGTCCAGGCTCCACTGAAGCAGTTCTGAGAGGGTCTGGAAGTCAGGGGAGGGGCTGGAGGATGATATGTGCTCTTTGTGGAGCTTCTGGACCACCTTCAGGAAGAGGCTCAGGAACCTGGGGTACAAAAAGGTGAGGAGAAGGGGGAGGAGACGAAATTGTAAGGTGGTTCACAACAAATGGTTTTCATGAAGGGTTGCCAAGTGAGCATACTGTTTAGGATGGTAGCTACACAGCCCTTTGTGAATAATCTCATGCACTCTTGCACAAGATAAATCTCACGGTTCATGAATAATGAATGAACCACATCTCCCTGAATAAGAAAGCAGGACTAGATGCCATGCAAAGTTACCCATGATATACATGTAGATTAGGATCATACTGTTTACAGCATCCACAAGAAGCTTTGCAGTTTGTGAAACATGTCTTGTTGCTAGCACATAACTATTTGCAGCCCAGGTAGATATAAATGCATCTTGCTAGGTTATGTCCCGCTCCTACCCTTACCAGGGGCAGACGGAGGAATATTCATGAGTATCACAACCTGTTCCCATTGTCACTGTCCTATTAACAAAACAGTGTCGATTAATTACACTGCCTGATAACCTGTCAATGTAGCAGGGGTCATTGTTGCAAGCTGCCTTGAGCACCATGAGGGTGCACTGGAGTTGAGAGGTGGAGATGGAGGAGATGGAGGAGGCCTTTTCAAAGGAAGAGAGTCCGTCACTGACCACTCTTGCCACGCTGGCATACAACATCTCCAGCTCTTCATGCTTGGAGGCCACTGATGAGGAGGCTGGAGGAAGGGGATGGGGAAATTGTCGAGTCCATATTTCTATACTATGCACAAACATAAAACATAGCACAACATAAAACAGTCTCTTCCACACATACTTCCCCCTCCCCCTCCTTCCCCACCTACTCCCTTCACTTCCTCCCTCCTTTCCAAAAGACGCAGCTCACCTTAGCCCCATTCCCAGGCTCCGTCCAGCCTCCCATCACTTGCAGCATGGTTAACCCTCTCCTGCAAGCAATGGAAAGCTGGACAGGGCCTGGAAATGAGGCTAGCTCACCTGGTTCAGTTGGGAACATGCTCATGAGTCTGGACAGCAGTGCGTGCATGAATCTGACCACCTTGGTGCTGCCACACGTCATACAGATTCCCAGCCCTTTGTGCAGCGTCTTGAACCCCGACAGGATCACAGTGCGAGGAAGAACCTGAAAGGAGAGAAAACAACTTCATCTGTTAAAGTTAAATTTAACCATCTGGTGAGTTCAGCAGTCTAGCAAGTCTTGCGCTCAGAGCCCACTCTCTCGTGAAGAAAAAGAGTCTGGTGACTACTGAGCATTTTCTTGGTTGTGTAGAGTCAGCAGTAACAAGCCAAATTTGAAAGAACATTAATTGTGTCAGCATCAATCAAACAGGATGACTCTGCACAAGCAATGGACTGCAATAACAAAAATTAGTACACACAAGAAAGCACTCAATGGTCACCAAGATCCTTTTCCTCTTGAGAGGGTACGGGACTAGCAGCCTAGTATCGCTAATTAGTGCCCACCTGTAGGAGGAAGGTGAGGAGGTCTAGTGCAGTGCAGATGTTGGCATAGTTGGCAACAGAGCTACCAGTGGCAGGATCGGTCTGTGTCATGGCTTCCAGGAGCTTCGCGAACCAGGAGACTTTGATATCAATGTCTGTGAAGAAAGTGATAGAGAAGGAGAGGGAAAGAAAGAGGAGAGAAGGAGGAAGGAGAGAGGAGAAGGGGGGAGGAGGGGAGGGGGAATGAGGGAGGAGAAGGGGAGGAGAAGGGGAGGAGAGGGGGGAGAGGAGGGGAGGGGGAATGAGGGAGGAGAAGGGAAGAGGAAGGAAAGGAGAGGGGGGGAAGGGGAGGGGGAAAAGGGGGAAGGAGAGGGAAAGGGAGAAGTGGAGAAGGGAAAGTTGCAAAGGTCATGGAAATACATGTACCTGGTTGAATCGTAGTCACTCACTTGGCCATATGTCTGGTTTGAGAGCAGTCTTCACTAGGGAGATGCACCTCTTTGAGAGCGCCTCGCCAGGAGAGCCTGGGATACCAGGAGGAGTCCCCGTGGATGATTGGGCATCATTCACTTGACACGCCAAACGAATGAGAAAGTTTAGGACTGCATCTGTGTGCTGCTTCTCCAGTGCCCAGTTTGGATCTGCGACCTGGGTCTGTGTTCGTTGGCGTTTTGACTCTGCCGTACCATCGCTAGCAGATCGCTTCATCGCCAGGGTGGTTAGTGGCTCCTTGTGAGCAGGTTCGTGTTCCATGGACTCACTGTCTGAGTCTTGTAACTCTCTTACACGCTGGAACTCCCACTTGATGATAACCTGATCGAGAGAGAGGGAGTGAGGGAGAGAGAGAGAGGGAGGGGGGAAGGGAGGGAGAGAGAGAGGATTCAAACAGAATACCTATGCCCACCCAATCAACGCACAGACCTCTGCCAGGTCAACAGCCAGCTTGCGCTGCTCGATGGTGGCGTTAGGGGTGAGTCCAAGGCGCTGGATGGAGGAAACCATGTGTTGAACCAGATGTTGTCTCACTGGGTAGTACACACGGTAGTGATGACATAGCAGTTGGCTGGAGGGAGAGAGGTGAACTATAACTATGGCTGTCACAAGCAGCAATCAAAGGTTATTCCATCATGATCAGCTTTTGAAGTACAACAGCTCCAAACTACCAACAACAGTGAGGCTCAAGTGTTCAGCAGCCTCGTTCCAAGGCCCCGCCCAGTTTTCCATCGCTTTCAGTACTGCAAGCGATGGAAAGCTGGGCGGGGCCTGGGAACAAGGCTAACTGTTTGGCACAGTTGCAGAAAATATCAATACAACTATGCTTTCCATGTCAGCTCTGCCCTTAACGGAAGTTCAGAGGTACTACACTTTGAATGTTGACACGAAGTATACAATAAAATGATATAGCATAGAGGGGAGGAGGTATATGAAAATGGCTACCCATCATGTTGCAAACAGGTAGACATTCACCAATTTTGTATTTTCAGGTTCAAAAACTAGCACTACTGTAACACATACATTGCACACAGTGCAACAAACAAACGTAAGATTGTTGACAGTGATGCAAGTGGAGGTCATCTATGAACCGATCACAATGCAACAAACAAACGTAAGATTGTTGACAGTGATGCAAGTGGAGGTCATCTAGGTACCGATCACAATGCAACAAACAAACGTAAGATTGTTGACAGTGATGCAAGTGGAGGTCATCTAGGTACCGATCACAATGCAACAAACAAACGTAAGATTGTTGACAGTGATGCAAGTGGAGGTCATCTAGGTACCGATCACAATGCAACAAACAAACGTAAGATTGTTGACAGTGATGCAAGTGGAGGTCATCTAGGTACCGATCACAATGCAACAAACAAACGTAAGATTGTTGACAGTGATGCAAGTGGAGGTCATCTAGGTACCGATCACAATGCAACAAACAAACGTAAGATTGTTGACAGTGATGCAAGTGGAGGTCATCTAGGTACCGATCACAGTGCAACAAACAAACGTAAGATTGTTGACAGTGATGCAAGTGGAGGTCATCTAGGTACCGATCACAGTGCAACAAACAAACGTAAGATTGTTGACAGTGATGCAAGTGGAGGTCATCTAGGTACCGATCACAGTGCAACAAACAAACGTAAGATTGTTGACAGTGATGCAAGTGGAGGTCATCTAGGTACCGATCACAATGCAACAAACAAACGTAAGATTGTTGACAGTGATGCAAGTGGAGGTCATCTAGGTACCGATCACAATGCAACAAACAAACGTAAGATTGTTGACAGTGATGCAAGTGGAGGTCATCTAGGTACCGATCACAGTGCAACAAACAAACGTAAGATTGTTGACAGTGATGCAAGTGGAGGTCATCTAGGTACCGATCACAATGCAACAAACAAACGTAAGATTGTTGACAGTGATGCAAGTGGAGGTCATCTAGGTACCGATCACAGTGCAACAAACAAACGTAAGATTGTTGACAGTGATGCAAGTGGAGGTCATCTAGGTACCGATCACAATGCAACAAACAAACGTAAGATTGTTGACAGTGATGCAAGTGGAGGTCATCTATGAACCGATCACAATGCAACAAACAAACGTAAGATTGTTGACAGTGATGCAAGTGGAGGTCATCTATGAACCGATCACAATGCAACAAACAAACGTAAGATTGTTGACAGTGATGCAAGTGGAGGTCATCTAGGTACCGATCACAATGCAACAAACAAACGTAAGATTGTTGACAGTGATGCAAGTGGAGGTCATCTATGAACCGATCACAATGCAACAAACAAACGTAAGATTGTTGACAGTGATGCAAGTGGAGGTCATCTAGGTACCGATCACAATGCAACAAACAAACGTAAGATTGTTGACAGTGATGCAAGTGGAGGTCATCTAGGTACCGATCACAATGCAACAAACAAACGTAAGATTGTTGACAGTGATGCAAGTGGAGGTCATCTAGGTACCGATCACAATGCAACAAACAAACGTAAGATTGTTGACAGTGATGCAAGTGGAGGTCATCTAGGTACCGATCACAATGCAACAAACAAACGTAAGATTGTTGACAGTGATGCAAGTGGAGGTCATCTAGGTACCGATCACAATGCAACAAACAAACGTAAGATTGTTGACAGTGATGCAAGTGGAGGTCATCTATGAACCGATCACAATGCAACAAACAAACGTAAGATTGTTGACAGTGATGCAAGTGGAGGTCATCTATGAACCGATCACAATGCAACAAACAAACGTAAGATTGTTGACAGTGATGCAAGTGGAGGTCATCTATGAACCGATCACAATGCAACAAACAAACGTAAGATTGTTGACAGTGATGCAAGTGGAGGTCATCTATGAACCGATCACAATGCAACAAACAAACGTAAGATTGTTGACAGTGATGCAAGTGGAGGTCATCTATGAACCGATCACAATGCAACAAACAAACGTAAGATTGTTGACAGTGATGCAAGTGGAGGTCATCTAGGTACCGATCACAATGCAACAAACAAACGTAAGATTGTTGACGGTGATGCAAGTGGAGGTCATCTATGAACCGATCACAATGCAACAAACAAACGTAAGATTGTTGACAGTGATGCAAGTGGAGGTCATCTAGGTACCGATCACAATGCAACAAACAAACGTAAGATTGTTGACAGTGATGCAAGTGGAGGTCATCTAGGTACCGATCACAATGCAACAAACAAACGTAAGATTGTTGACAGTGATGCAAGTGGAGGTCATCTAGGTACCGATCACAATGCAACAAACAAACGTAAGATTGTTGACAGTGATGCAAGTGGAGGTCATCTAGGTACCGATCACAATGCAACAAACAAACGTAAGATTGTTGACAGTGATGCAAGTGGAGGTCATCTAGGTACCGATCACAATGCAACAAACAAACGTAAGATTGTTGACAGTGATGCAAGTGGAGGTCATCTATGAACCGATCACAATGCAACAAACAAACGTAAGATTGTTGACAGTGATGCAAGTGGAGGTCATCTAGGTACCGATCACAATGCAACAAACAAACGTAAGATTGTTGACGGTGATGCAAGTGGAGGTCATCTATGAACCGATCACAATGCAACAAACAAACGTAAGATTGTTGACAGTGATGCAAGTGGAGGTCATCTAGGTACCGATCACAATGCAACAAACAAACGTAAGATTGTTGACAGTGATGCAAGTGGAGGTCATCTAGGTACCGATCACAATGCAACAAACAAACGTAAGATTGTTGACAGTGATGCAAGTGGAGGTCATCTAGGTACCGATCACAATGCAACAAACAAACGTAAGATTGTTGACAGTGATGCAAGTGGAGGTCATCTAGGTACCGATCACAATGCAACAAACAAACGTAAGATTGTTGACAGTGATGCAAGTGGAGGTCATCTAGGTACCGATCACAATGCAACAAACAAACGTAAGATTGTTGACAGTGATGCAAGTGGAGGTCATCTAGGTACCGATCACAATGCAACAAACAAACGTAAGATTGTTGACAGTGATGCAAGTGGAGGTCATCTATGAACCGATCACAATGCAACAAACAAACGTAAGATTGTTGACAGTGATGCAAGTGGAGGTCATCTATGAACCGATCACAATGCAACAAACAAACGTAAGATTGTTGACAGTGATGCAAGTGGAGGTCATCTATGAACCGATCACAATGCAACAAACAAACGTAAGATTGTTGACAGTGATGCAAGTGGAGGTCATCTATGAACCGATCACAATGCAACAAACAAACGTAAGATTGTTGACAGTGATGCAAGTGGAGGTCATCTAGGTACCGATCACAATGCAACAAACAAACGTAAGATTGTTGACAGTGATGCAAGTGGAGGTCATCTATGAACCGATCACAATGCAACAAACAAACGTAAGATTGTTGACAGTGATGCAAGTGGAGGTCATCTATGAACCGATCACAATGCAACAAACAAACGTAAGATTGTTGACAGTGATGCAAGTGGAGGTCATCTAGGTACCGATCACAATGCAACAGTAAACTTATGCACAGTTAGAGATTCACTGTACATTATAATACCAAGAGCTTATTGAGCGACTGAAGTGCCCTTGATATACTCACAGCATGTGCACTAGCTGAGCCATGGAGTGCCCCTCCTCCACAATGATCTTCTTGGTCCAGTGGACAAGGGTGGCATTGGCATCCTCCATCCGCACTGGGACTACTGGAGTCAGGATATTCAGAGCCTGGCGGACAATGGACCGCGCCTCCAGTGCATGGGCCTTCAGTAGGCTGTGTGTGTGCATGTATGCACATGTGCATGTACACTAAAACACATGTATAGTATAGCTACGCATGTTTCTCATGTCAACATGTCACATAAGTCATGTGATCTTGCGACACCATGCAAGCTGGTATACATACATATGTGCAAACACAATAAAGGGGAGACAATATCATCTCCCACCTGTGGAACACTTGCAGAACTATCCTCTTGTGAATGGCAAACTTTGCAATGATGTGTGCCAGGAGGAGATGGCCGTGGTACTTTGTGGCGGGGTCCACACACTGTTTGGGTAGGAGGCAGGGCCATGCAAAGGTCATGAGGCGGCGCAGCTTGGCCCCCTGCCGCTTGTTGTTGGAGTCGTGGATATGAGGGGCAGCGTGCTCGACTAGGAGGGAGGAGAACTGGAGGAGGAGGATACATACCGAGTCCTGGAGAGGAGAAGAAAGAGTGGAGGAAAGAGGGGAAGAGGTGGAGGAGAGGGGGGGGAAGAGGTGAAGGAGAGGGAGGTGGAGGAGAGGGGGGAAGAGGTGGAGGAGAGGGGGGGAAAAAGTGGAGGAGAGGGGGGGGAGAGGTGGAGGAGAGGGGTGAAGAGGTGGAGGAGAGGAGGGGAAAAGGTGGGGGAGAGGGGGGAGAGGTGGAGGAGAGGGGGGAAGAGAGGAAGGAGGTGGAGGTTAATTATTGCTACACACTAACAGAAGATGGAGACACAGCTTTGAGAATGGCGGAGACGCAGAAAGATTAAGAGACTCACCGAGGACCCAAACGGTTTGTCAGGGTTGATGACTTTGTTAATGAAGACACTGATAATGTTCTCTTCACTGTCGTGTTCTGGGTCAGGGGGTCCACCCAGCAGCTCGTCTGTCCTCCCTTCCTCAAACGTGGTCGTAAATGTTGGGATGAGGATAAACTGAAGAATCTGTAAGAAGTGGACAACTCAGAGTGATGAAGACTGACTGTTACTGACCATAGAGGGGAAGGGGGGGGGACAAAGGAGGGAGAGGGTGGTTGCAGTGTAGAAGTGTGTCCTATGGTGTCTGGTCCTTCAACTTTTAACTTTTAGTATTCACTTGACCGGTTGAACTAGTTAAACTACACGTATAATACATGATATTAAATTGGCTGGAGTTTAGGGGGATGTATTATCTGATTTATGACTAGCACAAGTGTATTACTGTAACTACGTGTGTGCAGTATACAGTGGCCAATGGTGTGCGTAGTCAAACACTATAAATCTGCGATTTGGCCTGCAAGGAGTTACAGACCTTTGCCTTGAGCTCCTGGGGGAAATCCTGGTTCCCGAACACCTCAACAAACTTGAAGAAGATGGCCCTTTTCTCTTTGATGGTGAAATTCTTTGTGACCTCGTTCTCAATGTAGGAGGTGAGAAAGTGGTAGGAGCTGAGATGGCGGGCCGTGTACACACGGAGGAGCTGAAAGAGAGTGTTGATGTCTTCGTGGTGGTGCTTGTAGTAGGCAAGAAGGCAATGGACTAACATAGGGCTCCCATTCCAGTGTGTAAGGGGGAGGGAATCCTGTAGGGTGAGGAGTTAAGATGGTGTACATGTACATGCATGTGTATGGGAGGAAATGTGTAAACACACCTCACTTGCATACATGTATGCAAGTGAGGTGTGCATACATGTATGCCCACAACCACACACACGCACACACGCACACACGCACGCACGCACACACGCACGCACGTACACACACACCCACACACACACACACACACACACACACACACACCTTAGCTATCCTCGCATGGTACGCATCAGACAGCCATATCTTCCTGAGATACTCCACAAGGAAGGTCTTGTCAGTAATCCACTCCTCCTTCTCGCTGACCATCAGATGGCAGAGCGAGATTGCCTGGTAATGCAGCTCATGACGCTTCTGGGAAGATGGGTCATCAGAAACAGGGAGCTGGGAGGAGGGGAGTGGAGAGGATATTGAGATGAAGGTAAGAGGGGTGTGTTAAAGCTCCATTTCCAGGCCCTCCTTACAGTACAAACTACACTAGCTGGCTGCTGGCTTACTGTATGTAGACCGCATAGACTTAAAGAGTCTAATTTGCTTTGAAATGCAGTACAGGTGCTTACTGGCAATACAAATGTGGCATTTATGAGTTTCTGGGAGCCAGTGGCCAGGGCATCCTTGAGTGGTGCTCCGTCCTTGTGTCGCAGAAAGAAGTGAAAGATGCGAGAGAGGGAGGTGTCAGAGAGCCGGCAAAGGAAAAAGTCCACCGTCTGCGTGGGAAACTTGAGCGCAAACTTCATCACGGGGTCTCTGAAGGGGCTACCAAGCTGGAGAGGAGAGGAGAGTTTTATAGCTACACTATTTGTAAGCATCGCTACAAGTCATGTGAATGTTTTACATGAGTGCAGATTGCAGAAACCAGAAACACACATGCATATAAGCACACACATACACAGACACAGAAACACACACACCTCAGTTCCCAGTGACTTCTCTCCCTTGAGACAGAGGGCCAGGAGAGGCTCAAACAGCCGGAAGGTGGACGCTGGCAGCATGTGAAACATCTCCATAATGAGGAGACAGATCTGGACTTCTTCTCCCCTCCTCTGTGTCTGACTGACTGTGGTCACAACTACCTCCATCCAGCGACGAAGATGGGCCTGTAACCATCAATTAATGCAGGAATGAAAGGAAGTTGTACATTTCATTCTTCGAAAGATTGAGCCAATGGTTATATCTTAGCTTTACCAGGGAGTTGAGCTATGGAGCTATGGGGAGACTCTCTTTGTTGGTTTTTGTCTGGTATGGCTACTGTAAAAGCTGATGTACGTAGCTACAGCTGCAAACCATGTCTATACCTCCAATACTTATCCTCTCTCCCAACCCCCCACCCCTCTCTCTCCCTAGTACATGTACATGTACATCACACAAGTAGCTGGGCCTTCCCCCTCTTTGCATGACAGCATCCCTCAGTCATTGAAAAGCCAGATGGCAGGTTAGGCACATATGTATGTACAGTTTACTGACAACACATGCTTACAAAGTGTACATGTACATACATACATACATGTATGTACAATATTGTACATGCACACAGTTTACTGACAACACATACCTGTACATGTAGCTACATGTACACCCATAGCTTGCTGACCACACACAACAACATTACCATGAGGGAGTCACACATCTTCTCATTGAAGGAGGTGGGGAAGAGGGAGATCATGTGTGTCAGCCGCTGGAGGAGGGTTGGGGTCAGGTTACGGTAGTCTCCGAGCATCATCAGCAGAGGACGGAGAGCACTGTGCACGAGCTCAATGTCCGACTGTGTGTGGTCTGCCATGAACTGAGGGGACAGAGGAGTTCAACATCTGAATGTCTCCTGTGGTCCAATCATTGAAGGTCACAGGAGCACTAGTTTAAAGTTCAACTGTTTAACTTTCCACTGGATCACAAACCAAGCTTTTGACTACTATTCTCAGGTCTTTTGTTCTTTCGCTGGTCGATCTGCAGTTTCTGAGAATAGTGTTAAGCTAATTAACTTGTGACACCAAATTTCTCATTCCCCCCCCTCCTCCGCAACAACAACAACAACAACAACAACAACAACAACACACACACACACACACACACCTTTTTCATGGCATCCTTCCCTGCCTCCTGCAGCTCCTTGACACTGGAGTGGATGGCCTTGTACAGCACTGTGAAGATCTTCTCCCTCATCTCAGGGAGGTAGTGGCAGGCAGCCAGAGCAGCGAGGCCGCTCACCTTCAGGGGGACCAGGGAGGGGACGGAACGGTAGCATGGCAGCTTTGCCAGGGCAATGTCCTCACTGTCACACAGTGTGAGAAGCTGTGGAGGGAACATGTGTGGGGGGGGGGGGGGGGGGGGGGGGGGTGAATGTGTGCAGAATTGCATACACCAAAGCTTATGAACAGCTCCACCATTAATTTTATACACAAAGCTCTTATAACATTATTTGTTTATGTTTGTCATGTAAATGGCATACTTTAAATTCTTAAGACACCCACTTAATTATGAATGAAATTATCATGGGCAGATCATCTAAGTTTAGAAATTACGTAATGCATATATGTACATGTATGACCACAAAAGTCACGCAAGTGATGCGCCTATCAATGTTACGCCCCGCTACCCCCCTATTGGGCAGATAATAGGGATTATATGGGAGTTTGACTGAAGAGGGTGTCCCAATAGTCGGAAATTTGATTACCTCAAGAGTGCATAGTTAAACAGCATCCCCAGTAATCTCCTATGGAGATTGGATTACAGGGTCTGCCCCACAAAAGGGACAACTGATATTTTAATTAATCAAATCCCTCCCCTCCCCCACTATAGCCCAATTTGGGGGGTAGTGAGGCATACCATTGATAGGCTTACAACGCACATAACAAGACTTGCGCAATTATTGCACTTGTTAAGTAAACAACATTCTTCAACCTTGTATGGGAAATAAAGTTCTTACATAAATAGGATTAACCCGTGATCAGACATGACATCATAGAATATTGCTAAAAGTAAACAATAGAAGTACTGTTAAAACTACCGCTCATTGAGGGGGAAAATTCAGTGATTTTTGGACTTCAGAGAAGCGAACAGAAGACAGGTAGGTCCAGCTAGTTATGAAATCATGTTGTAGTTGTTTGTTCTTCATTCTTAGCCTGTGAACTGCATGCCTGTACA
This sequence comes from Agelas oroides, assembly GCA_949130485.1. NCBI lineage: Eukaryota > Metazoa > Porifera > Demospongiae > Agelasida > Agelasidae > Agelas > Agelas oroides. The sequence goes on along the minus strand of OX422186.1, from coordinate 9,959,514 downwards.
GTGTAGCAACACAGATGAGGTCTGTGTAGTTGTTTGTTCTTTCATTCTTAGCCTGTGAACTGTATGCCTGTACAGTGTAGCAACACAGATGAGGTCTGTGTAGTTGTTTGTTCTTTCATTCTTAGCCTGTGAACTGCATGCCTGTACAGTGTAGCAACACAGATGAGGTCTGTGTAGTTGTTTGTTCTTTCATTCTTAGCCTGTGAACTGCATGCCTGTACAGTGTAGCAACACAGATGAGGTCTGTGTAGTTGTTTGTTCTTTCATTCTTAGCCTGTGAACTGTATGCCTGTACAGTGTAGCAACACAGATGAGGTCTGTGTAGTTGTTTGTTCTTTCATTCTTAGCCTGTGAACTGCATGCCTGTACAGTGTAGCAACACAGATGAGGTCTGTGTAGTTGTTTGTTCTTTCATTCTTAGCCTGTGAACTGCATGCCTGTACAGTGTAGCAACACAGATGAGGTCTGTGTAGTTGTTTGTTCTTTCATTCTTAGCCTGTGAACTGCATGCCTGTACAGTGTAGCAACACAGATGAGGTCTGTGTACAGGAAATTTGATATTTCATTGATGGTTCTCCTGTAGAGGATAGGGCCAAATGTTGACATTTGGATGTATCCTCTGCAAGCATAGGATTGGTGGAAAAACATTCAGAAATGTCAAATTTCATGTATATGGGACAGATGGAAAATGTTTCGCCCTGTGATAGAGTGGGGAATGAAGGCTATACAACATATATCATATACAATGCTATACATGTGTATATACATGTACATGTCAGTAACCGTATATATTTCCTCTGCAGACTTGAAAAGTTACCGTTTGTGTGTGAACACGCACACTTTCACTACCAATAGCATATAGCCATGCTTGGAACAGTCTGGAGCTTGATCAGGACCTTCAAGTGGAGAAACACACCTATAGTAGCCTGCTATGGACATGTGAACCGACTGATACATGTAGGGTGGCCTGGAGTCTTAAATGGCATTTTCCCCTTCATGCAAAAGACTGCAGGTGAGGTTCTAACTTCATGCTTTGTAGAGAGAGAGGACATGGTCACGTGACAGCGACAAGTAACTGACATACAGTGTATAAGGTTTTTCAGAACAGCTCTATGGACGAAGTCACAATGAGCACGATGGGTGCACAAGATTTTCGACAAAGCTGAAGCTGTCTGGCAGTCAAAATGGCATCTTGTGGCTCACTTAGAGTTGATCTGCAACTTGCAAGTTGAGCTTAAGTTTAGTTTAGTTTAGCCAGTAAGGTGAGTCATAATTAACTAATTATGACCAGCCAGATGGCTTCAGCTTAGTCAAAAACTCTTAGCTGTGTGCCTACTGTGACTTAGTCCATAGAGCCATTCACGATTCTGGTCCTTAGAATGTCATCAGAACACACTAATTGTCGCTACAACGTGATGTCACGTCCTCCCTCTTCTACATGCCTTCTGTGGCTGCAGAAACAAAACAGGGACTTTCCCAGGGAAATCCCAGTCAGGTGCTTTGTGGGAGATTTTTATACATAGTGTAAGTCTTTACGTGAACTTAGTGAATGGAGGAAATTGTGTAAGTGAGTCTGATACATGTTACAGCCTGAACTGGCTAGCTTGTAAAACATTGAAGCAGGTTGAAGTCTGTTTGTACACACCACAGATATAATCACTAAAGAAATGAAGTCAGCATGATATCACACACACACACACACACACACACACACACACACACACTCACACACACATGCACACACACACATGCACACACACACACGCACGCACGCACGCACGCACGCACGCACACACACACACACACACACACACACACACACACACACACGCACACACGCACACACACACACACACACACACACACACACACACACACACACACGCACATGCACAGCTTTGTCCGAGCAACATGTGCTTGATGAGTTAATGCCAGAGCTAATCCAATACATCGACCCTCTCACCCTGCTTCCATACCTCCAACGACACCATTTGGTTACTCCTGAGACTGTGCAGAAAATCGAACATCCAAACAAGATAGATGCCGAAAGGACCCGGCTGATAGTCAACAGTGTCAGAAATAATCCCAAGGGTCTCCATATCTTCCTACAGTGTTTGCAAGAAGAGCCGAGCCACCCTGGCCACAGTTACCTGGCAAGAAGCTTGCAGTTTGCAATTAAGAACCAGCAATTGGCAGTGGGAGGACAAAGCCACTGGTACGTCATATCAAACTGGCGAAAGCGTAATTTGATTGTAGTATCATTTGCTAGTTGAATCACTGAGAAGTCTTTCAGTTTCTGAATTGTTATGTGATAGCTCCCCAGCTTCTTGCTGCTGTTGCTGTGAGGGTCTTGATCACTTGCATGTGTGGGGAAGAAGGGGGAGGGGGGGAGGGGACTGAGTGGAGTCATGTGACTTTTACTAATCCTGGTAGCCAGGCATTTACTGCCCAAAGATGAGATGAGGGCAGTGCATAGTCTTGCTCGCAGGCTTCAACTGTTCTTTTTTTTTTTCTCACTGACAATAATTATTACATGAAGCGGAAGGAGCAGTGAAAGACATTATTGTCAATGCAAACCAAAGAATAAAAAAAAAAAACGGGAGGCCTTGGAACAAGAATAAGTAGTCTGGACGTCACAGATTTCTAAAGTATATATACATACACACTATTTTTCCCACCCTACAGGGTGCACGGATTGCTTCGTCGAGACCAAGTACCCCCCCATCGAAAGCTCCTGTTCAAAATTGCACAAAAGCTCAGCCCACTTGAAATCGAGCAGATGACTTTCCTTGCAATGGATCTCATGATTTCTCAGGGCCCAATCGAAAATGGACGGCAGCTCGTCACTGCCCTTGAGACAAATGGTTTACTAGGCTCTGGGAACTTCATGTTCCTGTTTGACAGCCTAATCACAATTGAAAGGCTCGATCTTGTTGAAGACGTTGCACATGATTTATGGGACGTACCACATGCTCATCCTGCCTTTCGTGTCCTTGAGCAGCTACACAAAGAAAGCCCACTGAAGTGCTGTTTCGATGGTTACAAAAAAACTGTAAGAAACCTGACTAGACTTGCAGAAGACGAAAAGTTCTGGGACGAGCATTTCAGCCACACCTTTGAAAAGGTCAAAGACAAACTGCACGATTGTCAGCCTACAGTCACTGGAGCTGTAGACATGCACAAGGTTATTAACACACTTGAGAAAGTCTGCCAGTGCTCCAACAAAGCGCTCTACATATGGTTTGTCAAATTTGTTCCAACACAAAACCCAGAAGAAATCAGGGAGCCCATCCAAGAGTGGCAACGGTTTTACAGCAAGCTGGAGGAAGTGTGGGACATGTTCCAATGGAGACAGGGGGATAGGAAGGAGGAGCATGATAAGCGAAACAAGCAGGCAAGCCACCCTATAGGGGAAGCGATAACAGAGGCTTCCAAGTGCCTGACGGAGTTAGCACAAGGAATGCTGAACAAGGTGGCTATTGAAGCAGCAACACAAAAGCTGCATGAGAATCTTCATCTCGTTGAACGAGCAGTGTACGTTGGAGTGTACCAGTTACTCTATTTTGTAATTCCTTGGCTTTCTGCTGTGGTTTATCTTGCAGCGCCACCTCGAGCAGAATTGGCACCCTTTAGAGCAAGACTGCAAGAGATTTATGCTAAAAACAAAGATGAACTGCAAAGAATGACGAGAGAGAATAAAGAATGCATAGAGGCTGTCGAGAATTTGACACTATGGCAGAAAACGCTGCAGTTGCTCGTCAAATACAGCGAACACAATTTTGCCGCAGCTGAATGTCAAGATGAGGCACTTGTGAAGGTAGCAGAAAGTAAAAAGAGAACATTTTACAGCACTTATATTCAAGTCGCTAAGAACTGTGTATACGCAGCAAAAGCAAGCCTTGACCAGTACAAAGAAGAGATCATTGAAGATCTGGTTAAAAGTGTGCAGAATGAAGCTGGAAGAGAAGTACTGAGAAACGCAATCAGAAATAAGCTTGCAGTATGAGAGACTGAGGTGCAATCTATCGTATCAACTTTACCGACTCTCAATATGTTGACCTTTGCTTTCGTGCATTATCCCTACCTTGTTTGCATACTTTTTGGCATGCCATCCCTACATCTTTTTACATTTTTAATGTTTTTTAAGTCTTGTATAATGTACAATCAATGACTTGTGAAAGACTGATGGTGGGAAAAGACCAAACAACTTCTGGTCATGTGACCAAGTCAATAGTGACCATGGTTGGCTGAAAAACTACGGACACACCCACTGTCCAAATTTTATCAATGGTAAAAACTACAACTTTAAACCTGAAAGTAAATTTAAGGGCACATTTGCAAATTATGACTTTACTAAATGTCATTACTGTGAATTATCATACATGTACGTCTAACTCACGCTAATGTATGGGAGTCAAAGGGGAAGCCTAGCAGTTGCATGCAGTTTATAGACCTTATCCGTGTGATCATTTTGTGATTACGTCATTCACTTCCGGATGGCAAAAGCGTACGAATTCCCCTAAGCTGCTGTGTACGGGTGTAATGCGAGAAGAGAGGTAGTGTTCGTTTCTTTCAATTCTCCAAGGCCCCAAACTTGCGGGATTGTTCGAAAAAGCTATCAAACGACACAAATGGTAGGTGAAAGCTCATACTGTCATAGTAGGATTTGTGGAAGTCAGTTCACTAATGTTACTACCTAAGGAAGCTACAGCTTGTAAGTATCTACTCGATAGTGAGCTAGGATGGCTTCTGCGTCATGGGTATACTCACTGTACTCTTCGCCCTTTGCCACAGTACACAGCAATCCGGCTGCAAAACAGAGCGCTCTTCCCTCCTTGTGCAATTTGCCATCCGGAAGTTAATCACGTAATCTCAAAATGATCGTATGTGGATAAGGTCTATAAAAAGTTGTATTTTTTACTACAAGTCACGCGAGAATCCGTATCAGGTACTACAAGTCACGTGCATGCGTCTGAACATGCAATGAAATCGAAGATTTGTATGATAAAATCATTATCACCATAGTACCAAGCTATACCGGAACTTGTTTGTTGCCGTTGGCATTGTTACTCGTGCTGTGCACTCGTAACAATACAGACAGCAACAAACTCGTGATATTTTCCGGTATAGCTTTGTACTATGGTGATAGTGATATTATAGTACTTACCACATAGAAGTATTAGTTAAGAGCCAATGCATTGAACCAACTGGCTACCTCTGACAGTGGAATCATGATTGTATGATTACGCCACACGTCACTGACCTCCTGGAAGAATATCTTGTGTTCTGGTATGGTGAGGTTGATGGAGAAGAGCCGTGGGGAGAGAGAGGTGCAGAACGTGTTGCCATCCATGAGGGCTATCTGGGTGCTGACAGGCTGGTGCTTGAGGAGATGCTTCTTGGGAGGAATCATGTCTGCCAGAATCTCCTTGTGGGGCTCCATGATGTCTGTGACTGACTTGCCCGTGACCTCCGCCAGCAGGCGGAGACAACAGTGGGACTAGGGGAGGAGAGGAGAGAAGAAGGAAGGGAGGGGAGGGAAGGGTGAAGGCATTTCTTTTCAAAAGCCTTTCTTGGATGAAGAGATACTCCATTACCAAGCACTCCTGGACTAACCCAAGTTGGTCAGAGTGGCACTGCACCACTCTACAAAGCTATGAACTCTCTTTGATGTGGTCAGTTTAGCAAACAACTATGCTTTGATCTTTGTACTAGCACTGCCTACCTACTCTTGTACAATGGAGAGGGATTGAGAAAAGGGGAAAAGGGAGGGGGAGAGGGGGAATCATACCTGTTTCCTGACATTTTCATTTGGTGAGATCACCTCCTTGACTAGGTGTCGGGAGACCAGGTGGAAAGACTTCTCCTGAGCAGCACTCTCGGCAGACTGAACAGAGACAGACCATTCACATCACACACATGGTCAGATATACACACATGAACAGTCAATAAACCACATCTCCCAGTAAAAGTAGGCCTACTTGAGTCACCCATTGTGTCGGATGTATTTCAGCCGACCAATATCAGGTTTCATCAGCTGTGCTCAGGTGATAGGGAGATGGAGACTGCTACACACATCTCATACAAAGAAAGCAGTCAGCATGTAGCTAGTTGCATCTCTAAGGAAGCATTTCTTTGTGCAGCTGTCTTTCTCATCACCAAAAACTGTTGCTATTAGCAACCGTAACTGATATTTGCTCTCAAAGTGGCAGCTCTACCATGGATGCATGTACACAAACACAATGTAGCAGTCCCCATCTTTCAGTCACCCCAGCACTGGCTGAAATACATCCTGTACAGTGAGTGACTTTGCATAACATTTAGGCCTGCTTTTTTTTTAATTTTCAGGAAGATGTAGTTCACAGATACACACCGTCTTCTCTTCCGGAAGTGGTGAGTTACACAGTGTCAGCAGTTTCTCCATGAGCTCGCTGGCCTGGGAGACAGTGCCGGAGGACACCTCATTCGTCAGGTCCAATAGCACAAACATGAGTGCCATCACGAAGGAGAGCTGGTGGCCCATCACCCACTTCAGAGGCATCTTTTCCATCAGGAAGGTGATGGCCGAGCAACTGGAAGAGGGAAGAAATTGTTATTTTCAGTGAGAGGGATGTGAGAGAAACAGATCCTCTCCTAACATCCCCTAGGTAATAGTCACCACCTCACAATATCTCTCATTGGCATACAAGTGTAGCCTCTCTTCCAGGGTTCCTCCGTTTTTTGCTCTTCGGTTTGTGCTCAGTATAATACACAGAAGTGGAACTGAACACAAAATATGTGGCAGAATAATCTACGCAGTACTGTCACGTTTGCGTTCCACACTGCCGGTAGTACATGATGAAGATGGGAGAGATGCACTCCTGTCCCACTTACCCTCCGCTCTTAGCAAACCACGCCCTCTCGTAGCAACACCCAGACAGCTTGTCGGCGGCAAACTCAAAGAGAGGCAGCTCACTGGCTTTCTCTCGCTCCCCCACAATGGTGCAGGCGGTCTCGATGACCATGTTGAGGGCAAGTTCTCCCATGCGGCAGAGCTCCTTCTCCTCGGAGGACATGCATCGAGTGATGGCATCCAGGAGAACATAGACATCCATCATGTCCTGAGAGCTGCAAAGAAGAACACTATAATTATAAATCACTGCTGCATGTAAGCAGTCGTACTACAATAGGTTGTGAAAATTTCGCGGTTAAAATAATTTCACGTTCGAGACCAACCACACTACCATAGATCGTAAAATCTTTTCGCTGTTAAAATAATTTCATGTTCGAGACCAACCACGAAAATTTAACACGCCAAAAAAAAAAAACGTATGCGGTGATGATCAATGAATAAGCATGTGCGCAAGTCCACACCCCCCGAGATAAATGTCTGATTGACGACTACAGCTAGCGATACCTGGCTCTCCCTATACCTGGTAGTAGACTAAACGCTAGGAGTGCTCCAGGCACTCATCCATATTGTAGCCGTCAACCGGTAAAAAATTTTTGGGATTGAATGAAATCGCGAAAATTTACCACCACGAAAATTTCTTACGCGAATTACGTTTATCGTGATAATTTTCCGATCTACGGTTAGTTACCACTGTAACACACGCATGCTAGCACCATAAATGTGGGGATCATCAATGTCCACATGGTGTGGGTCACCAGTGCAGACATGTACTGCTGAACTCACGGCTGTTTGAGGAGGTTGGAGGAGCTGCACTGCTGCACCACTGCCACTGTCGTGATGTACTTCACTATGCCCGCCATGAACACTAGCGCCTCACTGCGCAAGTCACGCAGACAAGATGCAACTGAGGATGTGTGAACATTGCAGTGTGTAACAAGGGTAAAGCTAAAACCCAATCTCCCTTTCCTTTCCCATTCTCACCCCCTCCCCTGCCTGCCCCAACCAAAAAAATGTTCAGGATAAAACTCACTAAAGACACCGTGCAGGGCTGTTTCAAATGAGGCCCTAGCATCTTTGTTGGTGCACTGTGGGAGGGAGATGTGTTTGAGACGGCCGCTGTGGAAATCAGAGGGTTGGTAGTCTATTTGCTTCAGCAGCTGGTAGAGGTCAGAGTCTGAGTCTCCAAGGTTCATCATGCTCACTAAGAAGGACTGGGGTGTGAGAGGGAGGAGAGAGGGGAGAGAAGAGAGGAAGAGAGGGAGAAGAGGAGAGGAAGAGGAGGGAGAAGGGAGGGAAGGAGAGGGGAGAGATGAAAAGGGGAGGAGGGAGAGGGAAAGGAGGAAGAGGGGAGAGAGGGAGAGGCGAGAAAGTGAGAGGGAGAGAGAGGGAGGGAAAGGGGAAAGGAAACTCGGCATGTCACCTTCTCCCTATCTCAATACATCTAGAGAGAGTACTGACCTGCAGAATGTGCCAGGCCTGCTGGCGGTAAAAGGGGTCCACATTCTGGTTGTTCTGAGAGGGCCTCAGAACCTTCACTGCTACATCTATAGCCTGTGGAAATAGTATGTGTGTTGCCATGGTAACATTTCAGTAGCATCATAATGACATTGTAAGGTCTGTTGTGTGCTCACGTTTCCCACAGGGAGATCAATAGAGCTCTCAGCGTCGGGAAAAGAGACTGAAATGGCTGCCCCCTCTTGAAGTGTCTCACGATACGTCAGCTGGGAGGAGGGGTAAAGATAGAGGGAAGAAGAGAAGGGGAGAGGGAAAGAGAAGGGGATAAAGAGAGGAACGTGGAGGAAGGGAAGAAAGGGAGAAGGGGAGGAAGGGAAGAGGAAATATAAGGTGCAAAACACCAGAACACACATGAAAACTCACTGGCTGTGGAGTGCTCAGCATCTTCCGATTGCTACCCCCAAACTTGCCCAGCACACGATATGCGACGGCCGCCATGGCATCGTCTGGGTTGTGTAGTGTCTGCCAGAGAGCCTGCATCAGTTCTGCTCGCACCGGCTGAATGTGGTCATAGAGGAAGTCTGGCTGGAGGTTGTCGACACAAAGCTCGAGGGTCCGGAGCCCCTGGCTGATGAGTGTCTGGGAGCCATTTAGTGCCGATACCAGAGGGTCCATCAGCATGTGGAGGTAAGGGAGGAGAGAGCTGGGGAAGGATGAGGGAGAGGTGACACAGTGAATGTCAGAGTTACAGTGCAGAGTAGCAAAGTTTTAGTATAAACACAACACCTGTAGTGGAGCCGTTTATATTAGAAGGGAGAGAAGGCATACAGTATATGACACAGAGTCATGACATAGCAGAGTAGGAGAGGAGGGGAGGAAGTAGAATTTGTATTACCAATAACACTTCAGCTAACACAAGATTTGTTAGAGGCTAAATAAAATGTATGTGTAGTAATGGTACTGTTCATTCCAGTACATACCTCAGTCTGACAGGTACAGTGAGACACAGTTCCACAAAGAGGTCCTTCATATATTGCTTGTGGTGGCCGCTCTGCAGACGATTCAGGCCTTGGAGGGAGGTGGGAGGGAGCGGAGGGAGTGGAGGGAGGGAAGTGGGAGGTAGCGGAGGGAGGGAGGGAGGGAGGGAGGGAGGGAGGGAGGGAGGGAGGGAGGGAGGATGCAAGAGAGGGGGAGAAGAGCAGAATGAAGGGAAGGATTCACCGATGAATCCAGGCACTTTGATCATGATACAAAATGTGAAGAGGGGAGTGAGGCTCTCAGTGCCAGTCACATGGCTATGAGCACCCAACATACCTTGAAGGAGGTTGGAGAGAAGGGGAAGGAACTCTTGGTAGAGCTGCTCATGACTTCCTAGAGGGAAGAAGAAAACACCATGCAGTTACCTGCATGACGATAGCTCAGAGGCTAGTGTGAGCAAAACAGTCTCTCGGTTTCAAACTAAATTGTAAATTGTGGTGATCTTTGCCTAACCTCCTCCAATGGACCTGAAGAGTGCTCTGAGCAGGAGGAAGTAGTTGCAAGGTTCTTGTGCTGTGTTTGCAAATGACATGGACCGATTCACAATCTCGTGGAGGTGGGGCTGTATGTCAGAGTAAGGGAAGGGGGGGGGGGCAAGAAGGGGGGCATATAGGTGAGAGTGCAGGAAAAAAGTAGTTGTGATTCAGTGTACTGTACCTTAGGGTGTATTGCAGGCAGTAGATATTTATGTAGACCCTCATCCCTACTCGATTTACCTTCAGCATGAGTTCATTCTCTTGGGCAAAGAGAGTCACAGAGCCAAACACCAGCTTGAATAGCTTCAGGTAGAGGTTAGATTGCTCCATGTTCTCTCCCATTGTGGTCATCCTGGAGGGGAAGAGCAGGTTCAAAATGGAGAGGAAGAGAAACTCACTCTGTGTGCCACTCGACAAGAAGTTAAGGTAAGAAAATACACATGTAAGCTAAAACTAACCCCCCTCCTAGGCCTTCCCCACCTCCAGTGTTTAATTGCTTGAGGCAGGGAACTAGACTGATCATTGCCTACACATACCATCCATGTATAGCGAGTAAGACCCTACTAATTATTGCCTAGCTCTCCATGTACAGAGAGTAAGACCCTACTAATTATTGCCTAGCTCTCCATATACAGAGAGTAAGACCCTACTAATTATTGCCTAGCTCTCCATGTACAGAGAGTAAGACTATCGCCTACCTCTCCATGAGGAAGTTGAGGAGGATGGTGGCAAAGGTAGGTGAGGTAGTGGAGTTGGCAAGGAATGAGTTTGGGATGATCTGGAGGGCATAGTTGGACTGGATCCTCTCGACAAGGTACTCCACCTCCACCGTGAAGATCTCCTTGAACATACTCATGTTCATCATCGTGAACTGGTGGGAGGGGAGGGACAGGAGAGAAAGAATGGAGGGAAATAAGGAGAGAATGAGGGAAGGAGAGAGGGAAGAGGAAGAGAGAGAGGGAGTGAATGAAAACATAAATGCATGTGAATCTCATGTACAAAATTCAACATCTCCCTGAAAAAGGCAGACCTAGATGTAACAAAGTATGTGCATGATGTCATTTTGACATCATCATGCACTCTTGCAATATAATTTACAACTGAAATTGATTTGCTTACCACTCCAGCAAAATGTTCTAGCACCTCTTTCTCCTCCTTCGTCTTCACTGTCTGACAACTACAAAACAAAGAACATATTATTTACTGTCATCCATCATCATACCTATGACATCAAATGATGTAATCATAATTCCACAATGATGTCACACAACATCACTGTGGTGTGACATCATTATGATGTCACAGTCGCTACTACTGCCATTGGACACACTTGGAGTTCCTGAGAATGTAGGCACTATTGGGGAGGCTGGTGACCCGGTAGATGTCAAGCGCCACAAGACCAAAACGAAAGAGTCGCACAAACTGCTCCGTCTCATGGGGAAGAAATACCTTCTGGGACTGTGCTGCTTTGCACATGTGTGAGAGGGTGTACGTGTATGTGGGGGGTGTGGGGGGGGAAGGGAGAGAGAGTGTGTCATGTGTCTGATACAACGTCAGTAGAAGAACTTCATAAACAAGACTATAATATTTCTCTGCACCATGATGTCATCATTATATCATAACACTCACAGTAGTCGACAGCGGATCCTGTGATCTTGCACGAGCCAGCACCCCACGTGATTGTCTTCATGCCACACACCAGTGTCTTGACGATACCACGACAGTCCGTAACAGATAGGGGGGTGGAGGGAGGACCTGTGAGTGTACATGGAAGAGGGGTGGAGAGGGAAGCTGTGAGCATGTGGTGGAGGAAAAAGCTAGAGTGTGTGTGGGTATAGGGTGGAGGGAGGTGTTGGGACAGGAAATAGCTAGAGTGTGTGTGAGAGAGGAATGAAGGGGAAAGCTATGAGTGCATGGGTGCACATAGAAGAGTGGTGAAGGAGGGAGCTGTGACTGTGCATAGGAGAGGGATGAAGGGGCCGGAGGTGTGACTGTGCATAAGCGAGGGATGAAGGGGGGAGGCGTTAGTATGAAGTAGAGAGTGTGTGCTGCACATGCAAGGGAAGAAGGAAGAACAACTTGTGGAAGAAGAGCATATCATCAGTGTGAAGGTCCTGGATCCACGGCAACTGAACAATAAACATGCAGGTAAGGATCTGGTATACATCACCACACGTATATGCAGGTGTGTCTAGTAACTTTGTTTCTCACCAGAGACCGAGGAAGGTGTGACTTGTTTCTTTGTCTCTCCACCGTTCCCCTCACTGGTAGAGGAGGGACTACCCAGCTCAGAGGACTGTTGACTGCATGTGCAAGAGTGGGGAAGAGAATAGATGGCATGCTTTCTGGATCGTGAAAATGGCACACGTTAGTTGCCTCGTTCCCAGGCCACTCCCAGATTTTATCTTGCAGCTGTGGAGCACAGCTGCGAGATAAAACCTTGGAGTGGCCTGGAAACGAGGCTAACACATTAGCACAGTTCCCAGTAGCCTCGTTCCCAGTTTCTTCTCAAGCACAAACAAAGCGGGACACTATATACACCGTATGCCATGATAGGCAATAGAAAGAACACTAAGAGCAATGAAAGAACACATTTGAATTTCTCTGCTCGAATCAACATCTGAGCTCTTCTGCTTTGAGCTCTCAACCAAACCTAAACCTACCATCTGTTGAATATTTCTGGGATCTGGAATTCTGCTATGGACTGGAACTTGAGAATAAATACTTCCATCATCCGCATCAGGACGTCACGACCCTGGATAATTGCATGAATTAGGACTTCACGACATTGAATGAATACATGAGTCAGTACTTAACAACTCGGGAAAAAGGAGGAGAGGAGGGAGTGAGAAGGGAGGTGAAGGAAAGGATGAAGAAGGGAGAGGGGAGATGAAGGAAAGAAAGAGGAAGGAAAGGAGGAAGAAGGGAGAGGGGAGATGAAGGAAAGAAGGAGGAAGGAAAGGAGGAAGAAGGGAGAGGGGAGATGAAGGAAAGAAGGCGGAAGGAAAGGAGGAAGAAGGGAGAGGGGAGATGAAGGAAAGAAGGAGGAAGGAAAGGAGGAAGAAGGGAGAGGGGAGATGAAGGAAAGAAGGAGGAAGGAAAGGAGGAAGAAGGGAGAGGGGAGATGAAGGAAAGAAGGAGGAAGAAAGGAGGAAGAAGGGAGAGGGGAGATGAAGGAAAGAAGGAGGAAGAGACGACGTCACAGGTATCTTCATAGCTACAGGTCAGTTCACCCTCATGGCTGGCTCCTGTTCTGCCTTCAGTCGAATGCACTCCACCAGGTTTAGCAGCAGCTTGCAGGAGATGGTCTGAATGCTGATCGGGAGGGAGTCGTCATGCACATTCTTAGAGAAGAGGTGTACCGCCAGGGAAAGGTGGGAGAGTGGGAGATGAGTGCGGATGTGGTGCACAAGGTCTGCTAGTGTGCTGTAGGCCAGGGACCTGGAAGGGAGGGGGGTGGGGAGGGAGAAGGTATAGGTATGAGTACCACAGTCATACATGTACCATTACAAACAACAGTTGGTACACTGCTGAGTAACTAGAGATTGTTACAATGTGCTCCAGTGCATGCACCCTAGCCTCGTCCCCAGACCAGATTTTTTCTCCACAGGTGCAAGATAAAATCTGGTCTGGGGACGAGGCTACACGCACCCCCCTTTTTCATTACAGTGCAAGAAATACATCTGCTAGACACTAACCCCCCTCCTCTTCTCTCTCCTCTCCTTCCTCCTCACCCCTCTCTCTCCTCCCCCCCTCTCTCCTCCCCCCCTCTCTTCTCTCTCCTCCCTCTTCCCCCTCTATCTCTTCTGTCTCTCCTCCACTTCCCCTACCTGACAGTCTCCCTAGTGGTCCACCCTGACCCAATCAGCAGGTTCTCATCAAACAGCTGGTCAATGCAAGGGATGAAGCGGCTCCGGAGGTCTGTTGCCAGGATGTGTCGAGCAGCAATTAGCAACTCCCTTCGCAGGTGGGCCACCTCCTGGGGACAGCTCTGGAACAGAGCCAACATCCCCTGAACCATGTTAGATGCATACTGGTTCACCTGCGGGGAGGACGGGGGAAGAGGTTGTGCAAGTGGTAGTTTGTCAAAAATAACAAATGATATGAAAGTCACTGCATATGCAAGAATGTTACATGCAAAGGCAAGAATCAAGAATAGCAATCCATAAGAAGTGCAAAGCGGATGGGTACATACGGCTTTTGAACAAGCTGAAAACATTTGGTTAGTCAAAATTGCCTTTAGCCTTCAACTGAGAGTGCACGCATCATGCGCTCTTGCCTTGAACAGGCAACGTGAGTCATGTGAGACTAGCCAGACTGCTTCAATTTCGTCAAAAACCCAATGACTCTTGTCTTTGAGCACAGATATTTCACTATGAATGTGACATCATGTTTTGCTTCATCTGACCCACACCATGCACAGGGGTCTAAACAAACTGCTCATACGTACATCACAATTTTTCTTTTTTTTTCCCCCCAACAAAACTGTATCACAGCAGACTATAGACAGACAGACAGACAGGCAGGCTACCTGGTCCTGATATATCCTGATGATGTAGGCTAGGAACGACAGAAACTTGATTTGTACAGCGACAAAGTCGACGTAGAGCTCTTTGTTGAAGTTTGGGGACTGTTTTGCCTTAGGAGAGGGCTGCAGCACAATGGTCTTCATTGTGAGAGGGATAAAGTCCGCTACTGTACCGTGCACTGTCTGCTTGTACAGCTAGAGGAGGAAGGGGGGAAGGGGGGAGGAAGACAAAAAGAAAGGGGAAGGAAGAAGAGGGAGGGAGAGGTGAAAACAGGGAGAGGAGGAAGTGGGAAATAGGGTGCAGGGAGTACATACGTTAACAGTGAATAAGCGGACATCAAGAGTGCTTGATGACATCATTTTTAAAAGACATCAACATGCACTCTTGTAGAACATGTACATCAGATACATGCACAGAGGATCACTCGTGCAATAAACTATTGCTGGTCCAATTGAACACTTTGCACTGCAACTAACATTAGCACATGTGGGTGGAGCTGAAACACCATATATGGTATATGGGTACCTTACCTGATACATGAGCACCACAATGATGGGCAGTTCTGCTAACACCTTCAGAGAGGTGGCTGCCTTGGGAAGCACAGACTGGAGGAGTGCATGACACGAGAGAAGCATGAAGACTTGGAGAATAACAAATAACCAGGATCAGCCAAACAGAGAAAGAAACTTACTGAGGAGCCTTTAGATGTATCTTCGGGGATCTCTCCCTCACCTGGCTCAAAAAGAGAGATCTGGGAGAAGATGAAGGTAGCAGTAACAATACACACAAGTGGTAAACTCTGCTCCCTAAGAGAGGGAGTGGCTTACCATTGTTTTGGGGAGGTCAGCATACACATTCTTGACAAACTGAAGGAAGCGTGTGATCTGGGGGGTTGGAGAAGGGAGGAGAGAGGTTGGCTACAGGGTAACCATTCATATGAATGACTATTTATGCAACTGTTGGATTACTGACACGCAAATTGCAGGACATGAGTCCTGATGGGATCCTGCGTGTGAGGGTCTGGTTCCGAGGCTATGTTGAGTGCTGCATATGAGCCACACCTACTCCAAACGTTCTGCCCAATCTGAAAGCCCTGCACACTCCATCTATGAATTATTAAGCCCCACCCACTCCAGGAGTTACTGAGCCCCACCCACCTCAGGTGAGATGGAGGGACGGTACTGTTTGTGTAGCTCTATGATGACCCTGAGACAAACCAGAACATTCTCCTCATTCTCAATCTGGAGGTAGGGGAGGTAGAAGGTGGGAGGGAGAGATGGAGAAAGGGGAGGAGGGAAAGGAAGGAAAGAGGGAGTAGTTTGTGTACTATCTGTTGTTAGTAATCACACAACTCACTTCCAAGAGGTGGAACATCACGGAGAGAAGAGGCTACAGAATCAGAAAACCGAAAGATCAGTGGAGCTCAAGTCACAAAACCATGAAGACCACTACTGTATTTCATACAGTGTACAGACCAATGGAGGTTGAGAGCCACCCTTCCACATCCTTGCTCACCTTGACATGTCCCTTCAGGTGATCATTGGCTGGAAGACGATGGATCAGCTCTAGAACAAGCTTGCGGAGTTGCTGCAGTGGAAAATAACACCACTTAGAAAGATCCCTTCCCTCACACCAACCTCAATTCAGAATCCACCCCCTATACCCCACATCCCATTCTCAAGAGACTACATGACACATATGTATGGTGGACATTCCCAGGCCATTTTTCCCCTGATGTTTTTGAAACAGGCCTGGAAAAGAGGTTAGGTGATTAATTACTAGTGCTTGTATTAGAGAGAACTGCATAATGTGATGGTATCCATGGTTACCTGGGTGTGGCTGTCTGCTACAAATTGGGGCTCTCCTGGGGGGGACAAGAAGTTTGGTTAAACATAACCTTCTGTGAACAGCAGGGGTCCATGGGTAGCACATGTTAATGTCAAGTTAATTCCAGTAGGCAGCAAATTGGAACACGGCCACAGCTATCAAAGCATGCCCTGTTCTGTACCTGCCCATCCACTATCATTACTAGCTTGTCACATGCAACAGCAGGGCATGTGCAATCTGCAACATCACCTGCACGCTTCACACTATGCATTCGGCATCCTCACCCTCTTTCAGGAGCTGCAGAAAATTTGGGATTGCCGTCTCCAGGAAATTGGGGAAGTGCTGTGAGCTGATGATGGTCTACAGAAAGTTGGGTTGAGATGTACTTTATTATATTGCAGTACCGTTTGGGCAGGACAGGGAATAAGTCCAGGCAATGCCTCATGATATGTTAATACTGTCTACAGAGCGGAGTGATAAGCTACTATTATGGTAGTCTCATCCCCAGCCCGCGTTTCTCCTCGTGAGTGGGTGCGGTCTGGGGACGAGACTACTATTATGGCACCTGGTACACCAATATGGCTGCTGTTTTCTGCTCTTATCAAGCCTTGTTCTCGGACCTCTCCTGTTTTTTTATTTTTGGTTTGCATTCATCATAACGAACACAAACTTTGAATGGGAGAGGCCTGTTCTCGCGCCTGTAAGTGTTTGCATTCCAAGGAACAATAAGTCTATTTTTATTCCTGCAATTAATGAACATAAATTACCCACTGTGTATATGGTTAAAGTCTTAAAGTGCACTGCGTCACACCCCAATAAAATTCAAAATGACAAGGTGTGCACTAATTAGAATGGAACCGACCTCCAGGTTCTCGCTCACTTCCTGCGCCGCTTTGAGCTTCATCTCGTCAGCTGAAATGGAGAAAGCACCCTATAACCATCCCTACACCCTGCTAGCTACACATGACAGCTATCTAGAAGCTCGAGGATACACCATTTTAGTGCTGCTTGTTCACAGTTGTTTGCAAACTTACGAGTGGCTGGATCCACCAGACAAGCCAGATGACTTCGAAGTTTCGACATATTTGAATCTTCGTCAGATCAAGTGTAAAACTCAAACATACTGGCGGCAACAATGCCGGAAACTGTATCCAATTTAGATTATTAAAAGTTATTAAACGCCTCTGGCTAGATAGCTATACATATGTACTATATGTATAGGCTAGGCTACATGTACGTAACGTATACGCGCTGATAATTACGTAATGATTAAAATGCCTGAGTTGCAAAGTAATACAGCCCCACCCACACTTTTGCGTGTGTTGACTACCTGTAGCGAGTATGTAGCTGAAAGAGAGCTAGTACCACTATGATCGCCTCCACGACCGTTTTGTTGGGACTCGCACTCTCAAGTAAAAGAATTTGTAGTCACTAAACTGCAATGTACTTGTAGTCTTGTACATGTTGCAATATATTCAGGATTTCAGCATTCCACTGCGGGGGGTGAAGGCCTAGATCCTCGCATGTTGCCAATCAAAAAATAAGAATTAGCTATTACTGCTAGAAACTCTGTGTTGATACTCTAGGTATACTCACTGCACTACTAGCCTCGTTCCCAGGCCTTTCCACCCTCCGTTTTTGCATACTGCAAGCGATCAAAAACTGGACGGTGGGAAGGCCTGGGAACGAGGCTACTGCACTACTACAGGCCAGATCAACAGCTGTACTTATATGCAACAAGTATTAGCTTGAGTACCAGTCAGTCTAGGCTTTACAACTCTACAGCCAAGATGGCGAGGCTAATGTTCTTCCTTCCTCCTACAGCTGTGAGTGCCCAACTGGTGGTCAATACTCTGCCGCTTGTCCTCTTCCAAGATGAGGATATGACTCATAAGATTGTATCAGGATCTGTGATCCAGCTGTACTGCTCAGCAACATCAACAACTGCAACACCCATTATCACCTGGACGAGCGGTGGAATGGCTGTTGTCAATGACCCTCCCCACGTTCGCGTCAGAAACTCCAGTAATAATACCGAGATGTCTGCTACCTCATCACTTGTCATTGACAACTTTGGGCCGCTAGACGATGGCAACTATGCATGTCATGTGACTGATGGAACTGCAGCAGCTGATAAGGCCACAATTATTATCAATGGTCAGTAATGTGATGTAGCTAGTAGAACTACGTCATATAATTTGACATAGAAGAGATAGGGAGATGGGGATTCGCTGGATCTACTGTACTCAATGCACCATTTAATTGGGCAGACCAAATAAATGTCTGGCTGCACAGATTGTTGTAGGTTAAATTGAGCGAATATTTAGTTTAGAGATCTAAAATTTATGGAGATGAAGATTTGCTGCATGTACTAACACTTGTGCCAGCTAACCATCATATTGCTGTATTATCTCATGCACAGCTTTTAGTAGGTCTACTGGTGTATTACATGTTACAAGAGATCCAGCTACCAGAGAAGTCGACTATGAAGATAATATGATCCTTCCACTCGACAACCGGACAGCGGTGACCCTTGGTTCTACTATTGATCACATTAACACTCCAGACTATGACAATGTGTTGAGATGTGAATGTGGTCACATCGGTGATAATACAAACCCTAATTTCTTACCACCGTCAGTCGTGTGGGTCAAGAATGGAGAAAGCATAACTACAGACAGTAGAGTCACTATCATGGAGAGTATAACCTTTACTGGCCAGCGAAGAGCCAGCCTTCTTCGGATCTCCAACTTTAGTCTGTCTGATGCTGGTGTATACCAGTGCATCTTCATTGATGTGGACAGTGATCGTGAGGTGATCACCACCACACCTCTGAGACTGGACACAGGTTGGTGCATGCAGTACTATAAAATACTTGATGTAACATAATTTTGTCTGTCGCCATGCAGGCAATGTCCTCCAACTGGAGAGCATTACACCTCAACTTGTTGTCCTGAATCCTCCCGAGAAACTGGTGATAGAAACTCGGGCATCAGGAGGGTATCAGAAGATTCAATGGTCCAAGAATGGAATCCCACTTAACAGCACCAACAGAACTGACCCCTATTATGTGAGATTGCCAGATGAGTTCTCTAACTTCTTTGAGATCTTTGTGCGTGAGCCCACCACCGTGAATGATCTTGGAGTGTATGTAGCGCGGCTTCTTCCTGTGGACCCTAACACACAAACAGAGGCACCTCATGTTGTCACTCAATATGGTAAGTCAACATGAGAAAGATTTTACTTCCTATGAAGGTGAAATGAGCAACGACACTTTCATAATCTTACATAGAGACATGCAAGATAGATAGATAGATAGATAAATAGATAGATAGATAGATAGATAGATAGATAGATAGATAGATAGATAGATAGATAGATAGATAGATAGATAGATAGATAGATAGGTAGATAGATAGATAGACAAACTTTTGTTTTGATTGGTACATTCATATAGCTGGTGTTCCTGGAGGTTCTTTTTTTACTCATATTTCAAGTTTTCGAAGATGTATTTTAGCTAACTTACTAAGGCATTTAATTCAATGTGAAATGCAAACCATTTATGGAAATGGCCTATAGTAGTAGAACTTGTAATCACTTGCAGAACCACCCAGCACAGTGTCTCAACAGACTACCACTGTCACAGTGCATGAGGGAGGCTCTGTTGACATCTCCTGCACGTCAACTGGAAACCCCATCCCCACCATCTCGTGGGAGCTGCATGGATTCCCTGCACCATTCCCACAGAGAGACAGTGTGACCCAGTATCAAGTAGACATACCTGAGTTCGGAGATTTCAGCTTTACCCCGGGAAACACTAATTCTAGGCTTTCAATCACAAATGCCTCTTTCCCTGCTCATAATGGAGAATACATCTGCACTGGTCACAACTCACACAGGGGGACTGAAAGCAGTACCTACTCTAACATCACAGTGCAGGTGTGGGGTAAGTTTCCAACCATAGCAAGTAGGTGTTGCAACATCCCACAGTTAAACATTTAAGTCAAGCAGCCTCAACCCACATTACATGTAGCTATGCTAGCTGATACGCAAAATCTCAGCCCAAAATTACTGTGTACTTTGGCCTCAATGGCCATGCCTGCAGAATTTTGACTATGTAGTATCTCAACATACAGTACTGATATTTTCAAATTGTCAAATTATCATTGGATTGGCATGTATGTACATGGTCGTTCACTTCCTACACCAGTGGTCCCAGAGGTTCAACTTACAGCATCCCCACAAGCTGTGCTGCTTGGAGGCTCCACCATGCTGACCTGCAGCATTATAAGAGCCAACCCGATGGACTACAACTTCACATGGACTCGTGGTGATGGTCCAACCACTTTTAAATTTCCTGAAACTGGGAACACTCTGACTTTGTCCGCTGTGACAGAATCAGACTTTGGTGTGTATCGCTGTACAGTGAACAACACTGCTGGCAAAGGAAGTGGGACAATTGTCCTTGAGCAAGGAAGTAAGTGCAGTCATCATGTACTATAAATGATGTCATCTCTTGCTAGTCTAGCTATGTACATGCCTGCAGGAGTGCATACACAGACTGTATCTATCTGTTTATATCTTGCTACAGCCACAGATTCCACACCTGCAACGACTGATCATTCAACCACTGACAGTTCAACCACTGTCACTCCACCCAATCCTCCTACTCCTCCCACCCCAACAGCTTTGTCCGAGGCTACAATCCTAGCGGTGGTTTTCAGTGTTGTAGGTGGTATTGTCTTACTGCTGGTAGCTGTCATTGTAATATTACTCATCACCATACTAATCGTGCGCAGGAATTGGGACCCCAGGTATGTCAGACAATGTTATGAATAGTTGAAGGTCATGTGCTCAGAAACTTAAAGTCACCAGTCACATGATCTTCAACTGTGTATGTTATTGTTATATGATTGAGTACATACATTGGCATGGGAGATAATCAGTATTGTGGTAAAAGACATGCAATGTTTAGCCCAGATTTCTTTATTAAGCCTACATGAATACAGTATGGTATATTATAAGATGGTGGACTGATCGATCTGGTATAACTTTTACAGCATGATTGACATACAAAATGGTGTTCCATCTGATGAAGACTACACGTTTGATGTTATGAGGCAAAAATTGAAAAACTGGCAGTCACTAGGAATTGAACCCAGGGCTCCTGGCTTGAGCTGCCAGTGGTCTACCATGGGCTATGACCACTAAGCAGCCACCAGCCCTCATAGTCCTCCATATGTACTCGAGCTCCACATACTGAATGCTGCTCGTGCCATCAGTGGTAGAACACGAACAGCTGGAGCCAGAGCTCTGGGCTTGATTCCCAGCAACTGCTGACTTTTCACTTTCCTTTACAACATCTTTATTTCCAGCTGAAGCAAGCTGTTTTAAAGCGTTCAGGAAAATTGGAACACACTGTTATCCATCCATCCATAGCTACAATGATATACATACTGTACAATGTACATACACACATTCATACATGTAGGGTTAGAATACATTCTGAGGTGGGTGATTCAGAACTGATACCCTTTGATGAGTCCCCTGTTTTTGGGATCACACCAGCCGATGATCAGTATGTCTATGGGCAGCACAACTGGAGCGACTACACTATAAGCTTTGGTTTCAACAACCAGGATGAACACACTTTTGATGAACATAGTTTTGATAAACACATGTTTGATGAAGAACAGCTTGATGATACTCCAACCACCATCGACTAATAGCTGTAGCTTTGTAGGTAGCGTATATAGCTGTAGCTAAGTATAGAAACTGTGCAGAATCCACTGAACTGCTCTTATGTGTTTTGACCAGCTACATGTACTTGTTGCAGTTTCATGTGTTTATAAGCTTCAGTCTAACTGCATTCATTATTGTGTGTGTAGAAATGTATAGTGAATACAAGAAGTGCAACAGCTGTGGGAGGGGGTGAACCTGAGCGAGTGCACTCAGTTGCCTTCTTTACCTTTATACAGGATAGTGCATAAAAGTTTGTGTACTTATGAGTGAGGATGTGAGTTTAGTATCAAGCACATAAAGGCTTCTTGTTGTTGCATAATATATGACCCAATCTGTCAGTATATTAAACTCAATTAGGTTGGTCCAATTTGGAACACATTAAGGCTCTCAGTTATCACAGTGAGTTTGTTTTGTTACAAAATAAAACTGGTGCAGATAATTTTTGGGAGACTGAACTTAGCTAGTCGAACCTTAGCTTTGGTTGTTGCTGTAACTGCTACTATGTACCAAGAGCCTCACTCATTTTTTTTTAAATACTTGTTTGCAAATAGCTAGTCAATACAACTGTGCCTGGATGGCTTTTTTTTTTCTGCAAACCCGAAAAACACATCTGTGTGCAAAACAGATTCCAACAACAATAACAAAATCTACCTGGCAATTGAAGACTTGAATAGGTCTACCACACAGTCAGATATTCTTACCATGAAGTGATCCCGGAGGAGCATAGCTGTAAAAGACAAGCTGCTTGCCTAGTGACCTCAGCCTAATTTTAACTGATTCTCACCCTCTCAAGGCTGGAATGAACTGAAAGGGCTGGCTTATAGTATTGTGCAGTTGTTAGTAGGGCACTGGTGCTTTTTGCATGCATATAAGGTAGCTAATGCTACGGGTATTCATGACCTCTGTCAAGCTACTGTCTAGTATACGGCTACACAAATATTCATGACTTCTGCTTGTATATCTCTGGCGATCTAACGCATCATGAAAGTGAAAGTATGAATAAGATCCATATCCACTGTGCTTTCAAGTGGCGCGGATTGCTTGAGCCCCACCCCTTAAAACAGAAACTATTCCTGTGAGCAGAGTCGCAGCAAACACTAGGAATGGTTACCTTGGCTCTGCTCTCGAATTTCCTGCTCTTTCAGTGGATTCCAGGTGTGTGCAAGTCGCGGATGTTTGTAGCTAGCTGCATCTAGCTATGGTTAGCTAGGCCTACACAAGATTAGGGGAGACTCACTATTTAATTGAAAAACTATAGCGGGTAGCTACATGCAATTACTTCTTATGGGTAATTACGCATGCTCATGTTCCATCGCAAAATATGATTCGTCGGGGACCACGTGTTGTGAAAGATTTTGTTCCTCCATGCAACAGTTGTGAGCACCCAGCTGGCAACCACTCCTCTCCCAAATGTCCTCTTTCATGACAATGATGGAGTACACAGCATTGTGGAGCAGTCTGTGATCTGGCTGTACTGCACAGGAAACTCAACAGCTGCAACCATCACCTGGACAAAGGATGGAGAGACTCTTGTCAACGACCCTCCCCTCATTCGCATCAGGAGTTCCAGCAGTGGAATATCTACTACCTCATCACTTGTTGTTGATAACTTTCAGGCATCAGACAATGGCAGCTATGTGTGTCAGACTAGTGATGGAACAGCGACTGTGAACAGCTCCACACTGTCTCTCACAGGTGAGTGTAGGTGTAGACTACTAGAGTAACCAATCAATTATCGGACACCTCACATTATTGGACGGCTGCATAGCACGAATGGGAGTAACAACGGCCCTTGTTTCAGATCCAGTAGGTAGGTTGATGCAACTGCTATGTGCACCCCAAATTTGAGCTTGATAGATCAGTGAATATGGACGCTATGCCCCAATAAAGGGCAGTGTCCGATGGTCGCGACCATCGGACGAAACTACCGATCCACGGACGACGAGGTCCTATAAAGCGAGGGAGGCAGCACTGTCCACCAAACTTGGTGTTCAGCTGCAGCTATCCTTGCTCTACCTAACCTCCAATTATCAGCGATTCTGTTGTTGAACGAAGACAAGTGTCGCGTGAAGAAGCGAGTAGGTTCAACCCATCAATCATCGGACGAGAATGAGCATGCGTATATGGACATTTTGACAAAGCACGTGAAATTGAAAAGGCTTTTGGAAGGTAAGAGTCCTTCAAAAGTAGGTGAATAGTCTGACATAGTATGTACCAATAGCTAGTGGTAAGTAGGCTACATACGAAGTGTGGAACGTGTGATAAGCTGTGTCATGCTGCAGAGAGGTATGCTATACCACGTTCCATGCACACTTCCAATATACAGGCTACTTATCACACGTTCCACACTTCGTATACAGTGTATTTACCACTAGCTACTAGTACATACATATGTCAGACTATTCACCTACTTTTGAAGGACTCTTACCTTCCAAAAGCCTTTTCAATGTCAAAATGTCCATATACGCATGCTCATTCTCGTCCGATGATTGATGAGTTGAACCTACTCGCTTCTTCACGCGACACTTGTCTTCGTTCAACAACAGAATCGCTGATAATTGGAGGTTAGGTAGAGCAAGGATAGCTGCAGCTGAACACCAAGTTTGGTGGACAGTTCTGCCTCCCTCACTTTATAGGACTTCATCGTCCGTAGATCGGTAGTTTCGTCCGATGGTCGCGACCATCGGACACCGCCCTTTATTGGGGCATAGCGTCCACATTCACTGATCTATAAAGCTCAAATTTGGGATGCACGTAGCAGTTGCATCAACCTACCTACTGGATCAGAAACAAGGGCCGCTGTTACTCCCATTCGTGCTATGCAACCGTCCGATAACGTGGGGTGTCCGATAATTGATTGGTTACTCTAGTTAGCATGCAGTGCAACGTGAATGGCATACTACTATTGCTTCTCACAAAGTATGTGATCATGACTTATTGATGGTAGGTATAATTATTGAATGGTGGGTATAATTACCATGTGTGAAATGTCTTGGGCTTGCATGTGTATTAATGTCATACAGTAAGCTAGTGAACTTTCATAGCTAGCTTTCATGACAATGTTTGCCTGTGTAACATGATCTTTTCTTTCCTGCAGCAAGTACTAACACACTGACTGTTGTGACAAATCCTACTGACGGCTTTCCTGACAACCGAGTAGCGGTAACGATTGGTGGTATGCAGGTATTGAGATGTGTTGGCTCAGGGAGCTCCAGTCCTCCCTCAGTGGTGTGGGTCAGGAATGGAGAGCAGGTGGTTGCTGATGGTAGCAGGATAAACATCACTGAGGAAACAACCTTACTTGGTCAGCGAAGGTCCAGTGAACTCCAGATCTTTAACTTTGGTTCATCTGATGCTGGTGTGTACCAGTGCATCTTCACTGAGGGTGCTGAAGTGATCACCACCGCACCATTGAGACTAGACACAGGTTGACACATTCATCTACACACTGATGGTTTAGAAATATGCTGCAAAAAATACTAGTGCTACAATACAATACCTTTGCACTTTAGAAAGCCAGCCAGGAGACAAGAGTACCTATCATTAATTGTTTAGCTACCACGGATATTTACATACAATGACAAGAAGCTTGAGCCATGCATTCTGGAAGGATGGGGTATGGGCAATTTGCCAGCCCACCAACTTACATGAACGATCAAAAAACCACATGCTATTATTCTAAATGAAGTCTAAGTCTATTGTGGGACTTGTGCCCATTGCCATTTATAATGCTAGTGAAAGCCTAGCCTAGTGTTCATTGTAACCATACAGGAAGGAACTATGCAGGTGTCATTGCTTTTACACAGGTGATGTTATGCTGGAGAGAATCTCCCCTCAAGTCATTGTCCTTGACCCACCTGAGAAGCTGGTCATTGAGACAAGAGCATCAGGAGGATATCAACAGTTTGACTGGACTAAGAATATGAACCCTTTCACCCAAATGCAAGGACAACCATTCTCTGTAACTCTACAAGAGTTTCCAAACTTCTTTGAGATCTTTGTTCAAGATAATACCACTACAAATGATCTGGGAGTGTATGAGGTGGACCTTCAAATAATTACTGGACCACAAGTACCAGAAGTAGACTTTACTGTCACTCCATACAGTAAGTTTATGTACATCTGATCTGATCTGATACATCTGCTCACTCATTTTGTTTGATCAAGGATTTCCCAAGCCGCTGGTTGATGTGTGCTTGGTTTGATTCAACTTTGCACATTTTTAACAACTTCACAATCTCCGCCAAGTGAGCATAGACCATTTGGTCAGTTAGCCTTCAACTCATCTAAAATCTCCAATTTTTGCTGGAATTTCAGCCAGTTTCACCTTTTTATGGACTGAAACTTTCAAATTTAGGCATTAGATACATCTTACGAATAAAACATATGTATACCTGGCATATTAAGCTATCAAACTATATTTTGCTGCAGGTGCACCAACAACCATGAACCTGAATGGCACTGTCACAGTACAAGAAGGAGACTCAGTCAATATTGCCTGTTTTTCTTCTGGCAATCCTGTCCCTAACATCTCATGGTACCTTGGAGACTCATTAGCACCATTTCCAAAGAGTGGTAGTGTACAAAATTTTAGTGCAGAAATAGTTGGTGAAGCCATCTTTACCTTCACAGAAGGTAACATCACTTCAGTGCTGCAGATCACCAATGCAACTTACCCAGCACATGAGGGGGTGTACACATGTGTGGGACTTAACTCACACAGAGGAAGGGACAGCACCAGCAATGCTACCATCACTGTGCAAGTGCAAGGTATGAGGCTTGTTCATATTGTGCTTAGTACTTTCAGACTACATAACAGTAGTTACTATGTTTGAGGCTGGTATCTATTTGAGGGTGGCATTTTATGGAGCATTAAACTTGCATGTAGCTTGCTACTCATGCATGTGGGTCACACATAGACACCAGTGTGTAATCTGATACAGAATAAATATAGCCTTGTGTAAACCAATTCCAAGAGAGCACTATGTTTACCCTTCCAGTACCACTTTCCAAGGTACCATTCCCCCCCCCCCACCCCCATTTAGCAGCCACTACACCAGCCACTGGACCAGCCACTGGACCAGCCAGTGGAACAGCTAGTGGGCCAGCCACTGGACCAACCACTGGACCAACCAGTGAAACAACCAGTGGATCAGCCACTGGACCAACCAGTGAACCAGCCAGTGGATCAGCTACTGGATCAGCCACTGGACCAACCATTGAACCAGCCGGTGGATCAGCTACTGGACCAGCCACTGGACCAACCAGTGAAACAACCAGTGGATCAGCTACTGGATCAGCCAGTGGGTTTATTACTACATCATATTTTGACGCATTAAACTTAACTTGCTGCTCATGCACGTATAGGACACATTTAGACCAGCATGTGACTTGAAATCAATGTGCAAGTACGAAGTATGTGAGCCACTCTCAAATTGTGCATGTGTCTACAGCTGCTGTAAAATTTAACTCATGATCATAAAGGCTCACATTTACTACAAAAATTTTTTTCAAATGTAAAAAGGATGTGGAAATGGCATCTCAAGGTAAATGGAAACAAGGTATAGGGGTAAAAACCATAAAGTCCCGTCTCTACATCGATCTCTTGAACACATCTGTGATGCATGCAAGGATTAGAATATTTACATTTCTGTAGATTACATAAATGCAGTGTGGGATCTCTGTGTACCACAATCAGTTGCCTCACTTTCCATTCATAATTGTACGCATGCACATTTGTGTGAATATATGCGAGCTGAGTTTCTGGAGAATTTACCACGAAAGCTGTTAAGAGTATCTGTCAGCATTGGTTAGATCCACCCAGTGCAATTCATAACTGCAGCCTCCTCCATTCCAGCTCTAGTTCCTGCCACCATCATTGTCCGTCCCATGAACACAACTGTGGTGTCACCCAGCCCTGCTGTGTTCACCTGTGTAGCCGATGGAGTCACTACTCCAGTGATGACATGGTGGAGGCGGGAGCCCAGCCTCACACAACTGTCCTCAGATGGAATCAATGTCACCATTACAGAAGAGACCCTTGATTCAAGGACAGTACGGAGTAATCTCGCCATCCTCCAGCCCCTGCCAGTTGATGCTGCAGAGTATGTTTGTGTGGCTGCCAATGAGCTCACTTCAGTTACAGCATCTGCAGTACTGACAGTGTATGGTAGGTAGCAGTCGATTGGTACTTTGATGCTATATGAATGCCAATTTTATACACTGGAAAAAACTGGAGGTTGATTTGATGGATCATCTCAGTTGCAGGACCTTGGCCCATACTACATCCCACTTTTACCACAGTGTAGGGCTACAACCTTTGTGTACTCAAAGTTCCAATAAGGCATGTGCATGAATACTGCCCAGAGGTTAACCCATAGTGCATGAATATTTTAAGATAATATAACCAGAGTTCCACCCCTTTTTGGCACAAACATGCAATTACAAAATGAACTTCATTTGCAACTTAGGAGCCTTGTCCAAACAAGGGATGTAACCCTAAACCATGGCAAAACCCTGTCTGAGGTGGGTGGACCTGGATGAATCCAAACTATAACTGAGATGACATTCCTTGGGTTAAATCAACATCCAGTTTTTGTACAGTGATATATATTAAAATACTTCAATAACACTTGAACATAATTTGATCTAAATAAAGTATAGATAACACATTACTACTAAATTGCTGCATCTTTACTTGCAGTGGAGCCAACATATTCATTCCCACATGAAGACTTCACTGAAATTGTGAATGAAGCAGCTCCTGTAACATTCATTTGTGTAGTGGTTGGTATCCCAGCACCAAACATTAGTTTCTACAGGAGTGGGGTACTGCTGGACCGGAGCACAGACCCACGTATCACTCTAACTGACAACAGTGTGCCATTAGATTTTCTAACTTCCAATGGGACAGTCTTCCTTGTCAGTCGCAACTTGACCTTGGATAACACCATGGATGCTGACTCTGGTGCCTACACCTGTGTAGCCTCCAATGCTGTTGCAAATGCCACTCAGAACTTTGAATTACTTGTTCAAGGTGATTATTTGTCTGCCTGTATGAGATACATGTATACATGTGGTAGGTAACTTATGAGCAGTTCACTATATACACAATGGTTTCAAAAATCTGCCGCCTTTGCTTTCTACAGTTGCACCACAAATCCTTGACCTCCCAGACAACCTCACAGTTGTTGAGCCCCAAAATGCCACTTTTTCATGCTTAGCCACTGGCAGACCAAGGCCTGATATTGTGTGGGTCAGACTCTCGGATATGGACCAGTTACATACCCAATCAGCAGGTTTCACATTTGAAGAACAGGAGATAGGAGACAGGGAGAGAAGAAGCAATCTAACCATTCTGGGCACACAGCCTTCTGATGCTGATGTATACATCTGTATGGCTATAAATGAACCTGGAACAGCTACAGAACAAGCTACTCTAACAATTCATGGTGAGCCATGCTACAAAATGGAATGATGAAACTAGCTACGACAATGGTTTGCATTTTGTTAGGGTTATGCATCATGAGTACCATATTTCCTTGATCATGCAGACACTGTCTTGAATAATTGCCACCTTTGAATAGTAGTCACACAAAAATAAACAGTGAAAAAATGCATGTAGCTAGTAACCATTAGTCACAATGTCTGGTCAGCAGAAATGTGGTATTCTACACAGAAGTTACAATTTAAATGAATTGTGTTCTGTAGTCATACCCAACATCACATTTCCTCTGGCTGATAATTTCACTTACACTGTGAACGAGAATATGGCAGTGACCTTCACCTGCCAAGCCACTGGTAACCCACCACCCGAGATCACCTGGATGAGGAACAGAGCACCATTAGACCAGAGTAACCCACAGGTCACCCTCAGGGAACCGAAAACAGAGCTTTACTCAACTGGTGGTGGAGTCAACTTTATTGTCAGTCAGACATTGACTCTGGATAACACCATGGATGCTGACTCTGGTATCTACACTTGTGTAGCCTCCAATGAAGTCACTAGTGTGACTCAAAATTTTGAATTATTTGTACAAGGTGAGAGTGAGTTACTTGTATGTGTGTATGTTTTGGATGGGGCATGTGGTAACTTGGGCGCTTTCACACAACACATACAACAAAATATGTATGCATGATTGAAACACACTACTGGCTTCTTGTTCTCTTAATGCTAAAGTTCTGCTTCTCCCATGTAGTCATACCAATGACTTCATCTGGTCAAACTGTAAAAGTTACAGTTGGTGATGCTCTGACTCTAACAGTGAACATTACTGAATTCAACCGGCCACTGACTGAAATCACATGGACAGAAGATGGGAAGATGTTAATCAATAACACAGATAACATAATTATCACCCATGGTAGCTTTGCAGCTCCGCCTACTACATCCACCCTGGTTCGCGACCCCATTACATCACCCATGAACAGTGGCACTTATGAGCTTACTGTGGTGAACCCAGCGGGAGCGAGTATGACAACATTTAATGTTACCGTAAATGGTAAGCAAACTAGTGAAAAGATGAGGTGCAGAGTTTTATCATTTGGAACACACTGGGCAAGATATATTCTCTGCATAATTATATTCAATGCTTACCTTGATTTCTCCACAGCCGCAGCTGAGATCTTGTCCCCTCGGGAGCCTGCTGCCATATCAGTTAATGAAACAGACTCTGTAAATCTTGTATGCGCTGCCAGAGGTTTTCCAGCTGTGAATGTCACATGGTGGTACCAGAACACCACTCAACTAGTAGACTCAGATCCTGGATTACGTATACAATCAATAAGAGTAGAGGGTGACACTGGATTTCTCGATATCACCTCTACTCTTACAATACAATCAGCGGACAGGAGTGATGCAGGCAACTATACATGTGTTGCATCAAACACCGTGTTTGGTAGCCCTATGAGAGATATCGGACAGTTTGTGCTCACAGTCAACTGTAAGTACATATTGTGTAGTCTTGCACTGCCTAGGTGACAATAAGAGCAGTTGGTAATTGCATATGCTAATGAAGGAAAACATGAAGCTCTTCCGTGTTGAAAAATAGCTAATTGAATGTATTTTGTCATTCTAGTCCCAGTCACTCTGCTTGCAAGCCCCATGGATGTCGATGTCCTCTCACCTGCCCCTGCTGTCCTCAACTGCACTGCAACTGGAGAACCCACTCCACAGTTCACCTGGAATAAAGTGTTCCCAAATGGCACCACAATTGAGGTGTCAGACTCAATGTCCAACATTGGCATTAGTACCACCCTCTCTGGTGAAAATATCACCAGTACCCTGACTATCAACACCACCAATGCCTTTGATACTGCCAACTACAGCTGCACTGCAGAAAACATGTTTGGTCCTGTTGCCAGTTCTGAGGTTCAGGTCACAGTGTTTGGTAAGATATCGATAAAGGACAAAGTTCTATACTCTGCCCCCCCATAGATGTATTGTAATAAGTTATGTGTGCACTGGGTGCTTTACATTTTCCTTCAATGGGTACTAAATTATACCATCATTCTGTTTCTGCACCCACCTTCCTTCCAACTCTAGTTCCAGCCACCATCATTGTCTCTCCCATGAGCACAACTGTGATGTCACCCAGCCCTGCTGTATTCACCTGTGTAGCCGATGGGGTCACTACTCCATTGATGACATGGTGGAGGCGGGAGCCCAGTGACAGCCTGACACAACTGTCCTCAGATGGAATCAATGTCACCATTTCAGAAGAGACCCTTGATTCAAGGACAGTACGGAGTAATCTCACCATCCTCCAGCCCCTGCCAGTTGATGCTACTGAGTATGTCTGTGTGGCTACCAATGAGTTCACTTCAGTTACAGCATCTGCAGTACTGACAGTGTATGGTAGGTAGCAGTCGATTGGTATACTGTAATATGCTCCGTTCTATATGGTGGTAATATATTAGTGCATGATTGGATGTAGATATGGTATATGTAGTGCTGTAGACATTGAGCAGAGAAAGATGATGTAAATTACTGCATCTTTACTTGCAGTGGAACCAAGTTACTTTCTTCCACCGGTGAACTTCACTGAAACTGTGAACGAAGCAGCTCCTGTAACATTCATTTGTGTAGTTGTTGGTATCCCAGCACCAAACATTAGTTTCTACAGGAATGGGGTACTGCTGGACCGGAGCACAGACCCACATATCACTCTAACTGACAACAGTGTGCCACAAGATTTTCTAACTTCCAATGGGACAGTCTTCCTCGTGATTCGGATTTTGACTCTGGACAATACCATGGATGCTGACTCTGGTACCTACACCTGTGTAGCCTCCAATGCTGCCACAAATGTGACTCGAGATTTTGAATTATTTGTTCAAGGTAAAGAATTATTTACTAGCTTTGGATAGCTCATCGTGGAGCTTTCAGAAAATGGGTATCATAAGATACGGTGCTTTCTCTTTCCACATGCAGTTGCACCACAGATCGTTGAGCCCCCAGACAACCATACAGTTGTTGAGCTTCAAAATGCCACTTTCTCATGTCTGGCCACTGGTAGACCAAGGCCTGAGATTGTGTGGGTCAGACTGTCAGATATGGTCCAGTTACACACCCAATCAGCAGGTTTCAAGATTGAAGAACAAGAGATAGGAGATCGGGAGAGGCAGAGCAACCTAACCGTCATGAGTGCACATCCCTTTGATGCTGGGACCTATGTCTGTGTGACTAGAAATGAACTTGGAACAGAGACAGAACAGGCCACTCTAACTGTCCATGGTGAGCCAGACCACAAAGAGGAAAGGGGATCCATAGTCTGGAACCCAGACCCCCTTTTCCTCTTTGAAAAGGGGGTCTGGGTTCAAAGTCTGAATTCAAGAATATAGAATAGCTTAACTAGCTTCTAATAAGTGTGTAGCGTAGCTACAATGTTTACCTACAGAATTTTGCTTTCTCTCCAGCTATACCTGGTGTCACCTTCCCCCTTCATGGTCAGGTGTACACTGTGAATGAGACTGACCCAGTGACCTTCACCTGCTCAGCCACTGGTATCCCTCCACCTGAGATTACCTGGATGAGAAATAGAGCAGCATTTGATGAAAGTAACACACGGGTCACCCTTAGTGACCCCACAGTGCCAGAACTCTACTCAACTAATGGAGGTGATGTCTTCCTCGTCAGTCGCAACTTGACCCTGGATAACACCATGGATGCTGACTCTAGTACCTACACCTGTGTAGCCTCCAATGGGAATGCCATGAATCAAACAGATATGCGAAACTTTGAGCTCATTGTGAAAGGTGAGGTTTGTCTTCTTTGTCCATAGTCCAGTGTTAACTATAGATGTACTATCTCCCCTCCAGTTGCTCCCACCATCCTTGAGCCTCCGGAGAACCTGACAGTGGTGCATCCTCAGTCAGCCACCTTCCTCTGCAATGCCACTGCACGACCCAGGCCAGAGATCACATGGTGGAGGATGGGTAACCAGTTGGTGGAACAACCAGGAGTGATTGAAATAATTGATGATACATCTGGAGAGAGGATGATTGTGAGCAATCTGACCATCATAATGGCTGACCCCTCTGATGCTGGGAAGTATATGTGCATGGCTACTAACATTGCTGGACAGGATACTGCAGCCGCTGAACTCACTGTATATGGTAAGTGGCTTCCTCTAACATTACACAGAGGATGGGATGGGGATGATCTAAGAACATCACTGTCTCTGCCAGTCATGCCCAACACCTTTGAATTATTTCTCTTGAAAATGGTTTTATTAAGTCTGCTACCTTACGTATTATTACAGCTACAGAAATCCTATATTTGATCATAAACACACAATGGCAAAATTATGTCATTTTTCTGTTCCATTACTTAATTATGAATTGGCATACGGTATACATGGTCGTTCACTTCCTACACCAGTGGTCCCAGAGGTTCAACTTACAGCATCTCCACAAGCTGTGCTGCTTGGAGGCTCCACCATGCTGACCTGCAGCATTATAAGAGCCAACCCGATGGACTACACCTTCACATGGACTCGTGGTGATGGTCCAACCACTTTTAAATTTCCTGAAACTGGGAACACTCTGACTTTGTCCGCTGTGACAGAATCAGATCTTGGTGTGTATCGCTGTACAGTGAACAACACTGCTGGCAAAGGAAGTGGGACAATTGTCCTTGAGCAAGGAAGTACATGTAAGTATAGTCATTTAGCTACATGCTTGTAGGAGTATATACAGAGCAAGAGTGCAGCCGCCCATTCTTATGCGCTCTTGACAGAGACTGTATCTATTTATCTTGCTGCAGCTGCATCTACAGACTCCACACCCGCGACCACTGACAGTTCAGCTACTGACAGTTCAACCACTGACAGTTCTACTACTGACGTCGACAGTTCAACTACTGTCATTCCACCCACTTCTCCTTCTACCCTCACTCCAACTTCCACCACTCCAACCTCTGCATCCCTCCCTACCGTCTTTGCAGTGGCTTTTGGTGTTGTAGGAGGTTTTGTCATACTGTTGGTAGCCATCATCATCATTTTAGTTGCTGCCATAGTATTTGTGTGCCGCAGGAATAAGAACCCCAGGTGGGTAAGCAGTCACATGACTTCCAACCAATACTTATTGACTGGCTCTGCATAGCCTCGTTCCCAGGCCTTCTCCATGCAGCTCCAGCTTTTGCATACTGCAAGCGATCAAAAACTGGAGCCGGGGAAGGCCTGGGAATGAGGCTAACTCTGCATACATACATTGTTGTTTTGTTGCTTATGGATAATAGTGAGGTGTTGCATAGGATGGTGGGGAGCAAAGCTAAAAGCCTTGGGATGGTGCTCCATCTGGGGAATGCAATTTATATGATGTACATGTATACTTCCATTCATACATGCAGTAAAAAACCCGCAAAACCACATTCTAAGGAAGTTGGTGACTCAGAACTGATGCCTTTTGATGAGGCCCCTGTTTTTGGGATCACACCAGCTGATGATCAGTATGTCTATGGGCAGCAGAACTGGAGCTATGGTATAAGCTTTGATAACAACAACTATGATGAACACGTTTTTGATGAACATAGTTTCGATGAAAACATGTTCGATGAAACTCCAACCACCCATAACTAATAGTACAGACTTTGTAGGTATACATGTAGCTGTAAACTATAGAAACCATGCTGAGTCCACTCATGCAACTGTAGCTACCGGTATGTATATATAGCAACCTACGTTTAGCAGAACTTAACTGTTTTTTAAGCTTCACTCCAACTTATAGTACCTATTTTAGTTGTGTAAATTTGTATTATATCCATGAACAACAACACGAAGCTTCCATCAATACATTCCCAATGGTAGGACAGAAAAGTACAGAAAAGGGGGAAGCTATATGAGAACGCATACCTTGGGTTCACGCAGCTATTATGTATACCAGTATATCTCTATCACACTGATACCCACAAGACAGCAAAACTGTGGATGTAATTATATTGAGTTCCATGATTTGTTATTAGTGTGCTGACACCAGAGATGCTTACACTGGTGGAACATTCCACATTCATGATGAGATGCATCAATGTAACAGAATCCTTGGTGGTAACCAAGCCAATAGGACACTACTTGACACCAATTTCTTTCCACATTGAGCTCATGAATGTTATGAAACTATTTCTCTTTCACAATAACCTGGGAACAATTGTAGGCTGCCCTACATCATAGTAAAGTCATGCTATATAAGTGGTTTGTCTCATTCAGAGCTTCTTGCCTCAATTGAAAGTCAACACTTGCATGTATGATGGATTATGAGGCAAATGCAAGTAACTTAATATATACCCAAGGCCTGGCATAATCTCAGTTAGTAGCTCCTGTCTAAGTAGACATGCAGCGGACCAATATAGTACAGACCGATCAACAATAATTATTGATAATGTAAATCAAAAACATAATAACAGTAACTTTTTCTATTGTGCTTCATTGAATAGATCAACAAAATTAATGACTATAATATTATATTATTTGAATCAGCATGCCACACATGCAGTCAGTAAGGAACGAGTTGTCCCTGTGATAAATCTTGAATCAGTCCTGCAAGTAACAATGTAGAGCATTGAACATAGCACCACCATTTGATAAACATATGTTTGATGAAGACTGTTAATAGAGGGATTTACCTTCAATTTGATTCATCTCATTCAACAGTGAATCAAAATCCACTTCTGGGCCTTGCTCTGCAATAGCATTTGGAGTGGGCCTATAGATGAAGAGCAAAAAAAATACAGTTGAGAGTTTGTTGTAAAGGAGCTAGGTGTGCATGGTGCAAGGAAGAGTCAAAATAAAATGGAAATACCTTTATAGATCAACAAAAATAGCTAGGTCTACATGCACTGAGATGAGAAGGTTGAACCTTTTGTCCTGAGCGTCCAGTGTAGTTGATGGTGGATCACTCCCAAACAGTGAAAGCATCTCCTCAATTTCCTTCATCTCACAGTGGGCTTCCGTCTCCATCTCCTGGCAGACTGACAGATGGAGAACATGAAATTGTATAGGCTCATTTCTCAATTCTGTAAGAACATTATTTGAGCTAATTCGTTAGCCTTGTTCCCAGGCCACTCCCAGATTTTATCTCGCAGCCGTGGAGAAAAGATTTTTCTCCACGGCTGCGAGATAAAATCTGGGAGTGGCCTGGGAGCGAGGCTACTAATTCGTAACATAGGACAAAAATTTTTGATCCAAACGTTACGATCCGTATACAGATCTTCTGAATCAGTGGATACTGGCAATAACTATTAAGTAGTATAAGGAGGATGGAGAACATCACAGAATTTGTGCCAGGAGATTAGCTGACAGTAGACAAACAAAATTACAGTCGTGTAGCTATATCAACACCAACTCACAACTCTTACACTTGTTGGTCTCTGGTACAAGTTGATTCTTGGTGCACTTATCAGATGTTGCCACCCGATTGTCTGTTGGAATGTCATTGGCTGTATTGCAGGCAGACAGTATGACAGCAATTATGACAAGGTTCACACAAATATAACACACATCCAACGTACATAATGTTTCAATGTGAGCTACTGCACTATGACTGTTGTCCAATAATGACAGTGGACTTGATGTGAAGTAAGTTGGAATGGAGTGTTGCATGGCCTGAGAGGCCAGTGTAAGTTGCTTGTGATTGGATTGCTTTCGCTGATTCTGCACTTCCTTTCGTTTTCCCTTCCGTTTGCTGGCAGGAGGGACTGCTACAGTAGATGACTTCTTTCTTTTTCCTTGAGTGAGCTGCACACCTCCGTTTCCCACAAGATCCAGTGAAGCTTGTGTCACCTTAGCTGGATCACCGAGTGGGGTAGAATTTCCCTTGATAGAGCTGTGGTTACCAATCAGACTGGAGCCAAGAGTATGTGAGAAGTCTGACAGATGAGATGTCTTTGGGTTAGAGTGGGTTCTTCCAGTTTGATTTTTACAGTCTTTTGTAGTTGCATGGGTAGGCTTGGATTTGGGGCTGAGGAGAATAAGCCGGTCACTTGGTGCTGACCCCCATAGGCTCCCAAGTCTGGAGGTTATTTCAGCAGAGCTTGCAGCATGAATACTTTGTGTAGTTGTTGTGGAGTTTGCTGTCATTACACCAGGCTTGCTTGTGCTGCAGTTAGCTATTGGATTGACCAAATTAAGCAGTGGTTGCTGTTTGTGTTGCTGAACAGAGGTAGCAAGCTGAAAGCCACATAGACTGTTTGGAACGTCATGTTTCCATGGAAGCTGCAGGGGGTACTGTTGCATGGGAGCTGTTGAGCTTCCTGAAACAATTGACTCCTTTTCACTCTTCACTCTGCCACCGTTGTTGTGTCCCAAGGGCTGCTGAGAGTGGTGGAAACCCTGCAGTATTGATACTGCCATGTTGAGAATATTTTCTTGTGGCGTGTCAGTGCCAAGGCTATGAAAGAGACTCCCATCAGGGACTACAACACCACCCTGGAGCTGGTGGGATGGTGCACCTCCAAACAGAGCCAGCTGTTGATCAACCGCAGTCACTTTCTTGTGGCCCGAAGACCTCTTGGTCTTAGTGGGAGGTCTTACAACATTGGTCGCATCATTCAGAGCTGTTTTTTTGCACTTCTTCTTTGGAGGCTGCTGACTGCACTTCATCCCTCTACCTTGTGGTAAGGTTGCAGATGGAGCTCCTGTGAAATATACACAAAGCACACCACCAGATATATATGCCACCAGATGTATACATGCATCTTTGTTTTACAAACCTGCTTTCTGGTTGAGTAGGGTCACAGTACTCTTCTGGTACTCACACCTCTCCAACCTTTCTTTGTTGCTGAGAGGCAGGAAGCTCTCTGCCTCCTGCTGAGCCCCTTCCAGCCTCTTTGTTTTCTTGATGGCACCCAGGGAGCACTTCACACCCTGGTGGTAAGGTTCAATCTGCAAGGTGGTATGACATTATGGTATGAGAGGTCTAGCAATAAGTTATCTGCTGACTACTGATTGATCCCATGCTGTGCAAAACCTCAGCACTGTTGGCATGCACACACACGCACATGGACACGCACGCACACACACACACACACACACACACACACACACACACAACACACACACACACACACACACACACACCTGTTCCTCAGGGATCCAGATGTGTGTTCTGAGCTTCCCCAGAAATTCAACATGGTAGATACATCCCACATCCTCTTCACAAATGTACTCTTTGCCTCCTCCGTGTGACCATGGGTCAGGACTCACTATTGCTGGCCACCTGTAATTCCAAACAAAGAACCGTAGTCTTCGACTGTAACTTTAGCTAACCACAGTGACTAAAACTAAAGGTAGGAAACGTGATTGGCTATGTATTAATACTGTAGCCTTCTTCCCAGGCCTTCCCTGCCTCCAGTTTTAGATCACTGGAATGAGGCTAGATACTGTGCATTCAGTTATAGAACTAGTTTTGTACCTAGGAAACTAGAACTAGAAACGAAGCTATTCTAGAACATAATATTATGCATGTGCATGGATGTGTAGTTCTCTATGACATTTAGTAACTGCAAGTGATAAGTACAGAGACTGCAAGGAAGGGCTATCATGTGCTGATCTAGTCTTGTACCGATGGCCGTTTCTCCTTTGAATGGCCTGGGTGTGAGGCTAGTGTTGATCTGTTACTTAGAGCCTACTATGAAATGACAACCCTGTCCCTTACGGAGGGTATCCTGACAGTTTGGCCCACACAAGCTGACCGGGAGAGAATCTACTGAAGGTGAATGTTCTCTTTCTTGAAACCTTCCATTTCTCCTCTGGAGCCTTGCATGAACGAACACGGGGGTCTGGGTGCATATGACAGTACCACTGCCCAGAGAGATCCACATTAGAGTCAGGAGGAATTTTGCGCCATTTCTGGCAAGATTTGTTGTCACATTGTACCCACAGGATTAGCTCGTCTTCATCATCATCATCACCACTACTGTTTCCTCCTCTGTTCTTCACAACTTTCTGTGGCTTTAAGGGTTTGGAATCTGCTTCAGGTAGCTTTAGAACTGGAACGGTTTTGAAGAGTGGTGAAGGTGGTGGAACACCAGCTATAT
Organism: Agelas oroides; assembly: GCA_949130485.1. Taxonomy (NCBI): domain Eukaryota; kingdom Metazoa; phylum Porifera; class Demospongiae; order Agelasida; family Agelasidae; genus Agelas; species Agelas oroides. Next base: position 9,920,025 of record OX422186.1, on the reverse strand, counting down.
TTGAGTTATAAAAGGAACAAAGAAGGCACTGGTATGACCTTTAATATCTGCTACATGCTTAGTCTCATTCCCAGACCCTCAGTATGGTAACGTGCATGTACCTTATGGAGGGGTCTTGGAATTGTTATGCAAGTATGAAGGTGGTAGGGTGAATGAGACATACTACACATTATGCATGAAGCAAGAGCGCATAAGAACGGGCGGCCTGTTCTTATGCGCTCTTGATGAAAGTAATTATGCAAGTATGAAGGTCTTGGAATGAGACTACTACATGTTATGCAAGTATGAAGGTGGTAGGGTAATAATCCCTTATCAGTTTGGTGTTCACACACTGACCAATACTAACAACCAGCTAGAGTCCCATTCTTCCATTTTTAAACCATACTATACCATCAAATGTAAATAATAAGACGTTTCCAGACAGTAGGAGGGTCCTGCACATGTAACTTCTGAAAGCACTCATCAAACCCAGATAGCTATGATGTTACTGAGTGCCTAGCTACCAATTAGTACGTACATGTAGCTAGCTAGATAGAGCTAATTAGAAGGTTCGGTTTCAAAGTTGAAAGTACTTTAGGCTCTGTAGGGGTGTAAATTTGCGAGTCTTTCACCTTTTCTTCTGGCTGCTCTGGTGAGAATCTCTGAAGGCATGCCGAGAATGAACTTGCGATGAAGAAGTTGTCATTCGAAATCTCCCGCTCTCATCCGCATCACATGACAATCAGCTGCCAAGTAAGCGCACGCCGCCAACACAGTGGATCACTGAGAAAAAAACACCCACCGAGGGCGAGGAAGCAAGAAAACCTCTCAAGACCTTTGCTTTTGCAACTTTGAGTCGAAGGTACAGTATAGCTTGACTGTTAATGCCTCATTTTTACTACATTAGCACCGAAAAGCCCTATCTAGGCTTTGGTAGAACCAACCTGGTAGCTAAATTATGCTGTATAGTCTCGTGCCCAGACCCCTTGGGTCTGGGCACGATGTACTGAATCTGTAATGCAATTGAGTATGTTCCCCCCTCCCCCCTCCTTGCCCCTGAAAGCTGTTTGTCATATTTATTTTATTCAGTGTATCCTGCTGCTGAGCACACTTACTGTGACGTGAAACTGCAGAGATGATGCCAACACGTATCTATGATGTAAGGCTGTGTAACAATCTTTGTGATAAGCTTCAGGAATTCAGAGGAGTCGTCCCCAAATATTTTACTATCAAATGGAGTCCAGGTGTCAACCTGAGCCCTCCACTCAACTAGTAAAACTGGAGGGAACCATAAATAGTTTGGCTGTTTGACTCTGCTTGCTTGGCTCCTCCTCCCAGATGCCCCTGGTCCAGGCCTGCTTTGAGGGCAACGTGGTCCTACTGTCTGAGCTCTGTGGACAGAGAGAGGACGTCAATGCAGTGGTGGGTATATTGCACGTGTACCTCTGTTGGGTAGGCCCTCTTCTGTATCTAAGAGTACTGCAGATCTCATGGGAAGGCAGGCACCTTATTATAGCGTGCGTGTCTGGTTACATATGGTGCAATCTATATGTGTCTGATTACAGTTCTGGCAAATTTTGACGTATTTGATTACGATTACATGGTGTCTCGGTGTTAATTAGGATGCTGAGAAGCGCACACCAATGCATGCAGCTGCCTACTGTGGGGAGACCGAATGCATATCTGCTCTGGCCCGTGCTGGTAAGCTATCCCACTTGTCAGTGTGTTAGCTTTGTTACCCTAGCTCATGCTAGCGAGACTTGTAGTTATACCTTAAATACAAACCATGCTCGGCCACTTACTGCTATTATCAGAACCATTGTATTTGCTTTTAGTGAAGGAGACATGTAAAGCCACTCACTCCCCTGTCCTTCTTTTCTCTCTATTTTCTCTTCTCATCCCTCTCCCGCTCCTTCTTCCCCCTTTCCATCTTCTCTCCTCCTCTTCTCTCTTTCTCCCTCTCCTCCTCATCCCTCTCCCGCTCCTTCTTCCCCCTTTCTATCTCCTCTCCTCTTCTTCTCCTTCTCCTGTTACTCCCTCCCCCTCTCTATCTCATCTCCTCCTCTTCTCTCCTCCCCCTTTCCATCTCGTCTCTTCCTATTCTCCCTCTACTCCCTCTTCCTCCTTCTCAGGTGGGAAGGTGAACTCCAAGGACTGTCACTGGCTCTCCCCGCTGCACCATGCGGCTGCACGGGGCCATGAAGCAACTGTGAAGGAGCTGATTCGCCAGCAGGCTGACGTCATGGCTAGAGACAAGAATTGGATGACTCCACTGCACATGGCCGCCCATAACAATCACCTTGGTTGCGCTGGTGTGTGTTTTGTGTGTGCACACGTATGTTTTCAACTCACCACAACAGTGGACAATAGTTTGTGAACCAAGGTCGACCTTCAACCACTGTTAGCCTATTACTGTTAGCCTAAACAAGAAGAAAGGAATGCTGTGGCTTCATGCTTCAATGAACGCATATTTGATTCACATGTACCCTCTGCGTGTGCGCACACACACACATGTACTACGCACACACCACATACACACACACACACACACATACATCACACATACACCACACACACAACACACACGCACGCACATACCACACACACACACCACACACACACACACATACACGCCACACACACATACCACACACACACACACACACACACACACACACACACACGTACACGCCACACACAGAGGTGCTCATTCCTCAGCTGGGCAACCTGGACATTGGTGATCGCTCAGGGAAGACTGCCCTCCATCATGCTGCCTACAATGGTCATCTTGAGATGGTGTCCCTGCTGCTGGTGAAGGGAGCAAATGTAAAAGCTATGAACAAGAGGGAGAAGACGGCACTTCACCTAGCTTCCTTCATGGGTGAGATTGTGTGTGTTGAAGTGGCGCTTCATTCCTTAGCCTTCAGGGGTGAGAAAGTGTGGGTTAAAGTAGCGCTCCATCTTCCAGCTTTCATGGCATGTTTGTAAAGGTGTGTTAAAGTAACACTCCATCTCTTAGCCTTCATGGGTAAAAGAGAGTGAGTGTGTATTGATGATGAAGTGCCCTGTGTTATTTTTTGTCCACAGGTCATCGTGACTGCATCAACACGTTGGTTGGCAGTGGAGCTGACGTTAACTCCAAAGACAAGAAGGTTCTTTGTTTGCTGTTTACTGTTCTTACATTGTCGTGGAGCTGGAGCTAATTTTACATTTCACTTCTTACTTCCCTCAACTTTTTCCTCCCTCTTATCATCTTCCTCCCCACCAGCGCTATACCCCACTCCACTCGGCTGCAGCTGGAGGTCAGTCCCATGCTGTCAAACTTCTGTTGGAGCTGGGAGCTGATGTAAGTGACCAACTTGACATGATGCATAATTGAATGTACTTTAGTATACAGTGGAACCTCCGAACAAAGGACACTTTGGGAACGGGTCTTTTGTCCTTTGTTCGGAGGTTGTCCCTATCTCGGAGGTTCCATTGTATAATCCCCAAATAATGTTTTATGGACCCAAGCCTTAAATAAATGAAATGAAGGAATTGGTTGACTCCTTAACAGCATCTGGACTTGTATAGGCCCCACATCTAGACTAAATCTTAAAAACTTCTTGACAACAATGTATTATTTACAGTGTGAAAAGTTTAATATGGAAGTTCAGCTGTCTACATGCGTTCATGCGTATGCGTGCATGTTTATCTATAATCGCACGTGGTTAAATTCCTGATTGTACTCAAAATGTGTAGATGTGCTACAATTTTATAGGTGTGGTTTCCTGGGTGTCCGTTATTTAGAGGCAACTTTGTATTGAAAAGTCACGTTGGGAGTTCGAATCTTGTCCGCTGTCCGGAATCAAGAAGCGTCCGCCTCTCGGAGGTTATTTATGTATTAGTACTATAGTAATTTCAATCCGTAACACAGCGTTTGTCCGCTGTAGAGAGGTTGTCCGCTTCTCGGAGGGTCCGTTATGGGAGGTTCGACTGTATATGTACATAGAAATGCCTATAGTGCAACTGTACATGCATGTATAGGTGAGCTAGGTCAACGACGTGATCGGCTGCTGTGAGCTATGTTGTTGGCTATATCAAGGGGAATGCTCTACCAATTGCGCTGCCAAAGTAGTACGTATACTTCTTCCCCTCTCCCTCCTCTTCCCCCTCCCTCCTCCTCCCCCCTCCCTCCTCCTCCCCCCTCCCTCCTCCTCCCCCCTCCCTCCTCCTCCCTCCTCCTCCCCCCTCCCTCCTCCTCCCCCCTCCCTCCTCCTCCCCCCTCCCTCCTCCTCCCCCCTCCCTCCTCCTCCCCCTCCCTCCTCCTCCCCCTCCCTCCTCCCCCTCCCTCCTCCTCCCCCCTCCCTCCTCCTCCCCCCTCCCTCCTCCTCCCCCCTCCCTCCTCCTCCCCCCTCCCTCTCCCTCCTCTTCAGCCTGATGCTGTGAATGCCTATGGCTGCACCCCTCTCCATGTGGCCTGCAACAACGGCCAAGACGTGGTGGTGGACATCCTCCTCCAGCACAAGGTGGGGCTCAACCCTCTCAACAACAAGGGACAGACACCCCTGCACTACGCTGCCTTCTCGCACCATGGTGCCCTCTGTATGGAGCTGCTGGTGAAAGCTGGGGCAGACCCCAATGTGCAGGATGAGGACGGACGTACTCCTCTCCACATGACTGCCTTGCATGGGTTTTACCTACGTACTGAGACCCTCATAAGCCATGGTGAGCATCAATTAGACTATGCCATTGTAGTAGTATCCTGTTTTGAATGCTGTAGACAGCATTGATGTTTTGTCAACTTTGTATGCATTATGAGTAACCCTTCCTCACCCCGTCACTACCTTCCTTTCTTCCTTCCTCTCCATCTTCCCTCCCCTCTCCCCCCTCCCAAGGTTCTCGTGTGGATGTGGAGGACAAGGAAGGTAATGCAGCTCTGCACATTGCTGCCCGCCATGGCCATGCCTCTGTCGTTAAGACATTGGTCTCCAACGGAGCCAACATGTTCAAGTGAGCCTGTGAAGTAATGAGTCTGTGATGATGTAATTGTGATGATGTCAATTGTTGTGATGTCATTGTTGTGATGTCATAATGACAATGATGTATGGTCGGTCATTCTGCAGGCGTGGTTCAGGGGGTATGATGCCAGTGCACATGGCCTGCCTCAGTGGCTATTCGGACTGTGTGGAGAACATTATACCAAGAGGTATATGGGTGTGTGTACATGTATGCGAGAAGGGAAAAGTACCAAAGCATCAAGAAGGCAAAGAGCTTATGATACATTATTTTCCCTCTCCCTCCTCTCCCTTCCTTCCTTCCTTACTTCTCCCCTCCCTCCCCTCTCAGGCCATCGTCTTGCCTCAGAAGTTGATGATGAGGATAGAACTTGCCTCCATGCTGCAGCATGTGGAGGGTAGGACATTAAACAGTGTTGCATTGTACATGCATACATATGTATTGCATGTAAATTTTTATAGCTTACTTTCCATAGAGAACTTTCTTCTTGCATCCCATCAAGTTTCACCCTTTCTTCACCAGGAACATAGAGTGTGTGGACATGATGATCGGGGAAGGCTGCCAGATCAATGCAAGGGACAAGCTGGGACGCACGCCCCTCCACTATGCAGCTGCCACTGCCCAATACCAATGTGTACTCTCCCTGGTTGCCAACGGAGCCATGCTGACTGTCCTAGACAAGTTCAACCGCACCCCCCTGCACTATGCTGCTGCAGCCGACAATGATGCCAAGTGAGGAGGGAAGAATGGAAAGTGGAAAGGAGGGAGGGAGGGAAGTAGAATTACAGTTACAGAGTGTGCTAAAGAGCAAGAAGCCTTTCCAGAATCTTCACTTCTTTACCCTGCATGCTCTCTCACACACACACACACACACACACATCACCCCCACCCCTCCCCCCACGCACTCCTTTACCAGCTGTGTGACCCACCTCCTTCGTAACTTCACGGGGGCCACGCCCTTTACTCCTGACAGCAGTGGCTTCACCCCCCTCCATTATGCTGCGTTATATGGGCACAAGATGGCTGTGCAGATGGCAAGTCACTGCAAAGCAGCTACATGTGATGGTTACAAAATTATAATACTCCAGTGTTTCTGTTATGTGTAGCTATTGGACTACGCCCCCGGAGACAACCTGGCTACTGCTGCCTCGGACACCAAAACCACACCCCTCCACCTCGCAGTATGCCTATTTGCATGTTTTCTAAATGCTATTGTTTTTACACACAGACCATGCACATGCAGAGACATACACACATGTAAGCATGACTGACTATTCAGTGCTGGTTCTTGCATGTGTTATGTGTGCAGGCATACAATGGCCATTTTGGTGTCCTGGAGGAGTTGCTATACAAGTACCAGGCTTACCTCGACTGCAAGGATGAGAAGGGTAGGAATTACTTCTAATTAGTGCACACCACTTACATGGGGTATATATGTATACATACATTTATACATGTATATGTGATATGTGACCTCTCCCCCCCCCCCACTAGGCCGTACTCCTCTAGACTTGGCAGCTTTCCAGGGACACAAGTGAGTATACCTTCTGTTCAGCTCCAAGCTGGGAGATGTATATGGCATTTAAGAGATCATTTGAGATTGGTTCCCTTCTCCCTCCCCCCATCCTTCCCCCCATCCCTCACCCCTCAGGGATATAGTGGAGTATCTCCTGAACAACAGTGCCTCTCTACTGGTGCATGACGTGGTTACTAAGAGGACACCACTGCATGCCGCTGGTGAGGGGAGAGTGTGTGTGTGTGTGTGTGTGTGTGTGTAAGACTGAAGTACACCATGTGTTTCTCTGTGCAGCCTCTAATGGTCATGTGGACAGTGTTCAGGTGATGCTGCGTTACATCACTAACTCCTCCCATGTTGACTGTGTGGATGTGTATGGGAGGTGAGTTTGGAGGAGGGGTGGGGGGGAGGACACTACACACACATCACACACGTCACACACACACACCACACATGCACACAGGACCCCTCTAATGTTGGCAGTGACCAATGGGCATACTGACGTTGCCCAGGTCCTAGTTGAGCATGGTGCGCATGTGGACTGCACTGACAAACACCTTCATACTGCACTCCACCGTGCTGTGAGTCAGAATGGAGTCCTCCTTCTTCATGGCACATGAACAACAATTCCATTCCTCACCACACACACAGGTTGCCAATGGGTTTGAAGAGTGTGTGGAGCTGCTACTCCAATCCAGGGCAGACCCCACACTGAGGTATAACATCCTCACTAACCCAGGCTCCCCCCCCCCTCTCCCAACATGCTGTATGCATGTGCATGTAGTGCATGAACATGTAGCATAATTGACCCAATCGGCATTGTTTCAGAGCTTACAGAAGCTTGTAGGCTAGCTGGATTAAAATCGTCATCCTTACACCAGGCATCGTTGTGTATACTCTGTATAATAGTGTGCATGTATCTTACATAAATGTACTTCCCCCACCCCGCCTCTCTCCAGGGACCACCAGGGCCGTACTGCAGTCCACTTTGCCGCCTCTTGTGGTCACATGAACATACTGGAGTACCTCCTCCAGGCAGGGGGTTCCTCCTCCATCCCGGATAAGCATGGGTACACCCCCATCCACTGGTCTGCCTACAACGGCCATGACAAGTGTCTCGAGGTCTTGCTCGATGTAAGCCATTATCACTCAGCAATGTGCACTGGTCTGACTCCCAGATTGTTTTAGTCTCATCCCAGACCATTGATTGGTACCGTCAGTGGTCTGGGAATAAGACTGAGGCTGTTTACTGTTTTCTTGGAGCACTTGACAGTTTCACTGCAAAACAGTTGGGGTTGAATGGGCTTTTCCAGGCACTGCTTGACAGTCTGTTTCTTCCCACATTGTGTGGGAGGTGTGGTTTGGCATGCAGGTGTATATCCATGGTTTACAGTGAGCAGTTGTGTATTAGTGGGTGTGTCTGTAGTCACATGGCTGCCTCAACCTCTAGTTGATTGCAGACAGTGTTCCTGTGTCATCGAGTCAAGTTTATTATTTGTTGTTCATACAATGTACACCTCTCTGATTGGTCCAGTCATAGTATGGGCTACTTACTGGACTGTGGTGGCCTCATTCCCAGGTCTTCCCTGGGGGAGGCCTGGGAATGAGGCTAAGACTGTGGTGTTGACTGTAGTGTTATCCTTCTCTACCTTAGAGGGACGGTGATATTACTTCTGGGAGCCCCTTCTCTCCTCTACACTGTGCAGTGTAAGTCACGTCATGTGCTGGAGTGACTCACACATTCCCACAATACCTGTTCCCAGACATAATGACACACACCCCACAGTCATACATGCACTGCCATACTATACCACACACGTACTCTCTCCATACTACCTCCACCAACACACACAGTATCAATGACAATGAGTCGTGTGCTGAACTACTCTTGGAGAAGATGGACACAGAGGGAGTCAACAGCAAGGATGATGGAGGGAGGTATGTGGGGGAAGAGAGAAGAAGGAGAGAGATTGAGGGAGGGAAGGAGAGGCAGGAAGGTGTGGAAAAAGGGAGGGGGAAGGGAGGGAGGAGAGAGGGAGGGAGGGAGAGAGAGAGAGAGAGAGAGAGAGGGAGGGAGGGAGGGAGGGAGGGAGGGAGGGAGGGAGGGAGGGAGGGAGGGAGGGAGGGAGGGAGGGAGGGAGGGAGGGAGCGAGCGAGCAGAGAGGAAGGGAGAGAGGGAGGAGGGAGGGAGGGAGGGAGGGAGCAGAGAGAGGAAGGGAGAGAGGGAGGGAGGGAGGGAGAGAGGGAGGGAGCAGAGAGAGGAAGGAAGGAAGGAAGGAAGGAAGGAAGGAAGGAAGGAAGGGAGGGAGAGAGAGAGAGGGAGAGAGGAAGGATTTTAGAAGCGTATCTCTGTAACATTACCAACCAACTTTCTCTCCTTTTCCTTCAGGACTTCTATACATGCTGCTGCCTTCAATGACCACGTCGAGTGTCTACAGCTTCTCCTGAAAAGAAGTGGTGCAGCTGACATATCCGACTCTCAAGGACGCACACCACTTATGATGGCTGCCAACTTTGGACACTCCAGCGTGGTCGGTAAGTCGGACTCACTGGATGTTTAGTGTTGTCACACTGCTGGTTAAGATGACGTAATGAAGTGCTCCTCCATAATATAGTGTACTCTTGGTACCTATAAGTCGCCCTTCTCTACGTCACAAATTTGAAATTGGTTCCGCTCTTCATTCTAGCCCTGTCCTCCCTCTTCCCCCTGGTTTCTGTAGTCCTGTAGTGTTTTTTTTTTTGCCTGAAGAACCCAAGGGGTAGCCTCATTCCCAGGTTCTCCCCGCGCGCAAACGAAAAATCGAAAGGAAAGGGGAGAGCCTGGTAAAATTTATCACGTGAGAAACGTCATAGGTAGAGAGAACTTAATTACATGTGGGCAAACGAATGAACTCGCCCACGCTGTATGGACAGAATACAGTTGCGATAGCTTTATGGCCGACAGAATGGGACTAGACGGCACTATGCTACATTACCTGGCAGTACGGAAAGCTATGGTGAGCTTACACAAACCCGTACATTCGAAAATCACGCTAACCTACTCGCTTTACCTGGCAAACTGACCGCTGTACACCCCGGAGAATGGCTTTCAAGGCGCTATTAAACGCCAAGGCGGCCCTTTCCTAGGCTTTGCTCAAGTTTTCTCTGCGCTTATTGTTCGAAAAAACTGCCAGAATGGGCTCCTACTAAAAAACAGCTATGTGTACTGTCGATTATCGATCAACTACGTGCGTGGGCACATCGACGATCCACCTACGCTCAATTAAGTCCTCTCTACCCTTCTCTCTACCCCTACGTCACTCACGTGATGAATTATTCCAGGCCCTCTACCGCTTTTCCGTACTGCAAGCGACGGAAAGCTGGGCGGGGCCTGGGAACGAGGCTACCCAAGGGGTGAAACATTGCTAATTTCTGAGAGAGAGAAGGGCAGTGTATAGGCTACTAAGACTACACTTTAATGGGAAATTACTGGGTGATCTTGTAGTCATGCACTGGAAATCATGCACCCACAAGTTGAAGGCAATGTTGCTGTGTTTTTTTTTTGTTTTTTTTTTAAAAATGTTTATGCATGGATGCAACCGGTCAGACAAGGTAGCTACTAAAGCTAATAACAAGTGTCGTTCCGGGTGATATAACACAAATAGGTAACAGGAGGAGTAAGTAATAGTAGAGGACAAGTATACAGAGTGTACCGTAATCTCGAAAGTAGGCCCACCCTCGAAAATAAGCCCACCCCCCTTTTCTGAATGAAGTTGTTGCAAAGGTGCTTTTCTCTCTTGAAAGTATCCCCACCTATTTATGCCACAGTACATGCTGTTATGTTAAGCAGGAAGCACTAAAGAAGCAGCACTGTGCAAGAGGAGGGACTAGGGCAGACACCACTTGCTGTTATTGCATAAGCAAGCACATGACAAAAGAGGCATTGAAGAATCACTGCATGAGTACATAAATAGGGCTAGGGCTAGACTAACTGCATGTGAGCTCACATGAGGTGGGCGTAGAATCTTGAAAATATGCCCACCCCCCTCTTTGAGGAGCCACTTAAGTTCATCGCCCATGGGCGTATTTTCGAGAGATTACGGTATAAACCAAAATATAGAACATGGGGGTTGCTCAACACTTGGATCATGTGACCTCTATGAGTGGTCCACTTGTCCCACACATTCCCACCGTTTATGGCCAGCTGTATTTGAAATGAGTGCATCCCAGTCTCTGTTGTTGGTTACACAGTCAAGCAAGTCCTGTTTCACTTTCACCAACAGCATGTAATTGCATTTTCAACTTTAGCATAGAAGACCTGGGAACAAAGCTCAACTTTATAGCCCTCATTTATAATGGCAGAGCTCTCTAAATTTGATTCTTGTTCTACGTGTAACTATCTCCTCCCTTCTTCCTCCCAAGACCTGCTGACAACCTCGGTGCCCCCGGAACACTTGAAGGTGGACTACCAGGATCAGAACAGAAACACAGCCCTGCACCTCTCCTGCCTTCAGGGACATGAAGACTGTGCCCTCGCCATCCTCGAGAAATGTGGAGACAACCTCATCAACACAACCAATGCAGAGGAAAAAACGTATGTCTCATCCGATAACAGTTTAGCAAGCCTGAACAGTGGCATGAACTCTTGATATACATTATTTCAAATGCACAAGCATACATATTTACAGTTAAAATAAACAACAACAACAACAAAAAAACTCGTATAGCTAGCTGATACTTGTCCTGATTTGAGAGGGAAAGCTGCACTTGACACATCACCTAAATCACAAACAGGCTTACTTGTACAGGTACTTTCAATGCTAGAGAAAAGACAAGAATGTATTTTAGCCGATATTGCAGAGACAGACCTGATATAAACATTATGTACACGTCTTGATGCAAGTCTGAATCTCATATCTTTGTGTGTCTGTGTGGCTGTCTGTCTTGATGCAAGTCTGAATCTCGTATCTTTGTGTGGCTGTCTGTCTGTCTCCCAGGCCCCTGCACATTGCTGCTCGCTCTGGGATGGTAAGAGTGGTACAGGAGCTTGTTCGCAGGGGAGCCGACCTCAACGCAAGGGACCGCAGCGGTGAGATACTCTGAGTGTATCTGATGAAATAACTGTTAATTCTTCCTTGTCTCCTTCCCACCCATTCACACTACCCAGACAACATTCCAGCTCTGTGCTGTGCTCCCACCCAGCCTGTAGCCGAGTGTTTGGAGTGCATCTTACAGGCCATGCTAGGGCAGAAGGGCATGGCGCTCTGAGACTAGCTACAGAACTGCTAGTAGTCTATCCTATAATTATAGGAGATTAGTAACGGACATGGCAAGACTTTGCTAAAATGATTCAAGTTGCATGAGAAATTGGGCTAACCATGGCTAGGAGACACCAGGGCCTTGTGTCCCTCGCTTTGTACATACATCACATCGTTCTAATTCACCAGCATGTTCCCAACCCTGTCGGAAGTATCTTCACCAATGCTGCCATGCCATGCTGTTGGCAGGACTGTGTCTTCAGCCGCCGATACCAGGCCTTATCATGCATCCTGCTTTTGCTTGTGGTTAGTTTCTCAACCTCCTTGGCATTGAGAGTTCCCTATGAATATCCTGAAAAAGCTGGCTAGTCATGATTAAGTTGCATGCTTGCTGTGATAGTGTGAAGGTGTACAATGACTTGTGCAATGCAGGACATGCATGGTGTGTGCTAGAAATCATCCACAAAGTGCAAGAAGTTAAGCAATTGTCTAACCCAGACCCCACAAACCAAACAGTAGATAGCTACAACTAACCCTAGCTATGCTAATTACTGGTATTAAGGTCTTGTTACAAGTCTAGCTGTACGGTCATCTGTAGGTCGGTCTTTCCGTCAGTAATAGGTAGTAGAAGTTTCTGTTACAATACTTGTCAAGGTGGTTGCAAGTTGGTCGGTCACGCAAGTCGGTTGGTCGATGGTTGATAGTCAGTTGTTTGCAAGTTGGTTGGTCACGGAAGTCGGTTGGTCGATAGTTGATAGTCAGTTGTGCAAAACGTATTTGTGTTTGAAAGTTTTTAATAATTAAATATGGTAGTGGGGGGAGGGGGGGGCGACAAATGGATTACATACGAGGGCGTTTGGTTCGCAGGCCATCATCTGGTGGTGGATCGGCAAGCATCACTTTCAGTTTCACACCATAAACTTCCATTCCATGTAGAGCAGTAATGGCGGCCTCAGCTGAAGCCCTGTTGGTGAACTTTGCATAGCCGTAGTTCTTACCCCTCACAATCCATATGTCAGTCAAAATGCCAAAACGGCCAAAAATATCACGAAGAACGTGCTCTGCAGGTGGTTGAGGGTTACAGATGAAGAAAACACGGCCATCAAACTCGGAGCTGAAGGAGTGCCTACGCTGCCTGTTGACAATGGGTCTCACGGGAGAGAGTGATCGGACTGGAGACCTGACAGGCGATCGGACTGGAGAGCGAGGGTTAGAGTTGTAAGAGGAGTACATTGACTCCACAGTTGGACTTGGGGGTCCATAGCGGGGAGGTGGGGGGTCGTCTGCGTATTTGACAACTAACTTTGCACCTGGGGGGTACTCAAAACTGTTTAGCTTCTCCTTGGCATACATTGCTGCTGTAATAGAGCTGTATGTCACGTAGGCAAAGCCACGCGAGTCCCCTGTTGTGTGGTGCCGCTTGAGGTCACAAAACTCCATTCCTGGGATGAGATCAAACAGACGGAACAGTTGCTCCTGTGTCACAGATGGAGAGACAATGATAAAGAGACGGTTGCTGATTCCTGATTCGTAACTCTGATAGCCCTGGTGGAAGAATAGATCCATGGCGGAGTTGTACGGAGGGCTACTGGAGCCCATTGCAAAGGAATCACGAAGAGAATAGCGACTATGCTGATCCTTGGCAACTGCTGCAGCTGCAGCCTCCCTGGCAAACTTTGCCGACTTTGGCTCAGCTAAGATTGCTTTGAGAGACTTATCACAGCTCTCCATGGCCATAGCAGCAGTAGATGCCTTGTGGAACTTGACATACCCAAATCCCTTACTCTCGCTGGTGTGCTTGTCACGGATGATATTGCAGTAATCAAAGTCCCCAAAGTGCTCAAACTTTGCTTTTAGCTCGTCTTCACCAAAGTCTTTCGGGCATACCACAAAGAGCCTTGTTCTTGCGCTCTCGTCGTTGTAATCTGTCTTGACTGGTGCATTTTTAGAAGACGCTATCATGGCCTGCAAGTTGAAAAAGTATTCAACCACAGTCATGCACTGCACTTTTTCAAGATTGCAAGCATATCAACTGTGTGAGCCAATCAGAATGCAGAATTTAAAAAACTACTGCAATTTGATTAGATGGAACAGTTCTCGTATAAGTAAACAACATAGACAAATAATGTATAATTATGTCATCACTATAAAATAGTGCTTTTACACTATACTACTGTTATAATGAGTGGTACATGTAGCATGAAGAGCTTGAGTTGGCTTGACTATGTTTTGAGTCCCCTGGACCAAAATTTTCGCTGGAAAATATGGTCCGTCTCTTGAAAAATCGGTCCGGGTTGAAGACGCTCATTTTAGGCCTTCTTTCTTGAACAAGAGAATATAAAACGACAGCAAATCAACAAAGGATAAGCCTAGGTAACTCTCAATGCACCTGGAGAAGTCCCAAACAAAACTAAGCTGTTGTAGTTACAAGCCGAGTCAGCCACGTTATCGTTCTAATTAAAGCACACCACCCGCTATTTGCATGAATTTAGCAACTCTAGTAACTTATTTGGCTTACGAAACTATTTCTTCAGGCTTTCTGATACTATACACACACTTTGACACAAACTTGTGTCATTGAAGTGCTTACACCGAAGCATTTGCGCTCGGACCATTATTCCACGTGCAGACCAACATTTTCTGAAAATAATAGTCCAGGGGACTAAATTTCCTGGGAATTTTGGTCTCCCGGACCAAATTAAATTTCCGTGACAGTACATCTCCTGGGTCAGAGGCACTTTAACTACCTCATGGGCCCCGATAGTCTGGCCGGTGAGACTAGGTGACTTTGTCAGCAGGGTTGAGTCAACAGGGCCAGAAGGAGCTGAAACATAAAATTAGTCTGCCATGCACCTTGCTTTACATTTGAGAAGGGCATTAATTGGAATAACAATTATGTGATAATCGGGAATAGGTACCAACCTTTATGGGCTTGGGCTCGTCTCCGATTGTTTTTCCATCCATCCCTTCAATGGCGAGGGCAGCTGAGGAGGCCTTGTCGTACTTCACGTAGCAGATCCCTTTGTGTTCCTTGGTCATGCGATCCTTTACCATCCAGACATCCTCCACGTTTCCAAACTGCTGAAACACCACCCTGATATCGTCCTCCTTGTGTGTCCTACTGCACACGACGAAGACACGGGAAAAAGGTGGAAAATCACAGTTGATCCTTTCGCCCATGGCCATGCTGGTACCAGAGTTAGTAGCGCCTGGAGGAATCGTAAACATAACTCAAACGGTTTCGCGTTTCTCATAGACAAGAATCCCCTTTTGGAGCTTTCAACTTTAGTCTTTACCGACACTGTTTTCCCGTCTTTGTCACATGCATAAACACGTTGCCGTAGACCGTAATCTACCGGATACTCAATCTGATAAGCTTCCGTTCTTCTTCGGCGTCTTTTTCCGTTCCGAACTTTTGAGCGGGAGGGGAAATGGCCAAAGCGTGTTGTGTATGCAGTGAGTCTAAGGAGTCCACCGAGAATCGGCTATTTAGTTGTTCGAGCCATGGCTGTGACGTGACTGTTCATCAAGGTACGTTTAGAAGGGCGAGGGTCAACTTTCTGGGCGTAGTAAACGCCGACCGTCAACCACACCCACGACAACCCAAGCTTAAAACTTTGATAAGCTTTTCAAGCCCCACTGTAAGCTTTAGAGTTGTGCTGTGTAGTGTGATGGGTATTAGTTAATGTTATGAAGGGAGTATGCTGCGCCACAAAGCCAAGACATTCAAATAGAGCGAACAAATTGATTATAGGTGGGCCTTATTTAGAGCTAGATTTCCAACTGTGGCCTTGATAAGTAACAATATGTGGTATGAATGCCAGTGAGCGTGCAAGCAAGGGTTGTGTGTGTTGGCATTGACAGGGGGGTGGGGAACTCATCAAGTCTGGTGATTCTGCTTGTATTAAATGCTGACTCGACATAAATGTAGTTTGCCCCCCTGCCCTAAATTTCTACAGTCCAGTACTTGTAAACAATGAATGAATGTGATCTTTGTCTCCTTCCTTACACATACGCACACACACATGTACACATGAATGTATACTCGTATACACAAGGCTGTTATGGTATAGTGCACGCTCCTACTGGTCTGTGGTTTTGCAGAAAGTGTGAGTCCCAAGAGAGGGCAGCCAGAGTAGTAAGTGGTGTGTGTGTGTTAGTGTGTGTGTGTGTGTGTGTGTGTGTGTGTGTGTGTGTGTGTGTGTGTGTGTGTGTGTGTGTGTGTGTGTGTGTGTGTGTGTGTGTGTGTGTGTGTGTGTGTGTGTGTGCGCGGCATGTGTGTGCATACTTACATGTGCACTATAGATGTACATTAGTGACTCCCTCAATGCATACGAAACTGTGTCATGAAGTATACATTGGTCTCATTCCTAGACCCATTCATTCATCACGTATTTCGCTTCCAGTACAACATGCACAGTACTGAAAACAACTGGTGCTGGGGTTGGTTTGGGTCCCAGACTAAACAACTGTTTGTGTGGTACCATGGTGCTAGCCAGTATTATTCATCCACCTCATAGAGCTTGGCATCGTTGGACTACAAGAGAATTTTTCAGCAAACAAAAAACAATAGAATCTTGGTCATCATTGCGACTGAATACTCTAGTCGGATGTTTTGACTGGATGTTCTGTAGTCTCGTTCCCAGAACACTGAATAAAGAGGGTTTGGTTGCAGGAACTCAGCCTTCAAGGTAATCTTGTTCCCAGGGCCTGCCTGAAGAACCAAGGAGCATGACCAAATGCCATGATTATAGTCGGCCATGGGAGAAATTGGAAACAAAGATGCTTTAGTCATTTTTGACTGTGGCTGGCGATTTATTGAGGGAGAGTTGGTTTGTGATAACAGACCAGGTGATTTGCAGTTCAGTGGGTAAGATAACCAACGTGTCTCCCAATTTCTGGTAGCTTCTTGTTGTTGGCTTTTCGTTCTTCAAGCAGCCTCAATCACTCATTTGTCCACACTGTCTACTACACTTTATAGCGTATAATTTCTATAACTTTGTTGTGGATGGCTGTCGTTTATTTTAGACAACAGTGTCGAACAGCATGCGCTATTGTTACCAGACTCTTCACGGATCAGTCAATGGTCTAGGAATGAGACCAAATGGTGTATCCCCATCATGACTGCAGAATAAAGCTCTATTGTTTTGAAAGGTTGATTGGTGAGAAGTTGTCTCGACTTCCTGGTGTTATTTTTATTATGGCTGTCTGTCTCTCACTGTAGAAATGCGAGCTATGCCCAACAAAGGAGGGGGCTTTAAAGAGAACAGATTCTGGAAGTAAGTTTTTCTGTCAGAGAAGGCTGCAATCAGTACTTTGTCTTGGGAATAGTTTGGAACACAGAGAAACACTTGGTCTTTCTCCCACTCCCAAAGCCCAAGAACTTACTAGCATCCAACACGGTAGTCTTGATACCAGATCCTTGTACCTTCCCCTCTGTGTCCTGGTACATGTGGCGTACCAAATAGCATGTTCATTACACATGATGTACTGGTGTAGTGAAGATGGCTTTGTGTTACACTTGCTTAATAGACACTGAAGCCACACAAGGGATTTCCTGTCATGCCTTCCTCCCCTCCAGTTCTTGGTGACTTTGTGATATTGCATTCCTGATTGCTGCTAATCGTTATAGCCTTGAATCTCTTTTGCCATTTTAGTATAAACTATCAGTGTGCATACCTGCTCAATTAGTGAGGCTGTTAACCCTTTAAACACTGAATTTTTTCCACTGGAGATTAGTTTTAGCCTAAACATGCCTTTAACGCACCGTATCTCCATTTGTGTCAAAGCTCTGACTCCAAAACTGAGCCCAACTCCACTTCCAGCCTTAGCAAGCAGACACGTGACCTTAACCACACCCCCTCATTAACGAGCATGCAATGGTCAGCACTCTCGATTGGCAAACACCCGCTTAGAGCCCAAGAAGCCTTCCCTGCCAGAAATGAACCCCCTGAAAGGTGAGAGTAGCATTTTCTAAGCCTGCTCATGCAGCCAGGCCAAGAGTTGGCCCACCCGGTGCCAACCACGGTCCTTTTGCAGCCAAGCCTAGCAGCTGCCATGTGCACAGCAGTGCGCAGTATGACGTTATCAAAAGTGTACTATAGGGTTTAAAGGGTTAAGTACATGGAAGCCAAACTCACCAACTAGGATCCTATTGTGCTTGTTTGGTCATTATCTGCACCCCAGTGGTAGCCCCCTGGATATAGATTGCTAGTACACAGTCTAGGACATCTGAGGCACACTGTGTGCATATGTGCTTATTTGGAGCTAAGAATACCTTTAACTACAGGTTGGGAAGGAGGGGGCTTGGTCCTGATGAAAGAAACTCAGTTACGTCAGCCTTAGCTTGTGGCACCATCTTACAGGAAAATTACGTATGCCTGTGATCGTTTCATAGCTGCAACTACACAAGTTCCTTCCTGGATAGCAATATATGAAGTTGAACCCAGAAGGCATTGCCACTTGTTACTGTTTGTAATGTATCATATGTAAGCATGTATGGTTGATGTGATTGGTTGATGATAACTGTCCATTCAGGTTGGGCGCATGTGGTTTGTGCCCTGTACATCCCTGAGGTAACGTTTGGTAACAACAGACGAATGGAGCCGATTGTCACCACAAAGGTACCAAGAGAGAGATTTTCCAAGGTACATGTACGTTTACCACTGTCCCATCTCAGGCCTCACCCAGAGGAGGCGTGACACGGTCATGTGTGCTATGCATTAACAAACATTTCAAACTGTGAATATACAAGTCGGAAATGCTGTATGGCCAAAGTCATGATGGGTTCAAGGGAGGTTGTACGGTATCTCACTCGTCAAAAGAAACAGTGCATGCTTTTGTGACCTCCAACAGCACTTATATGGCTGTTCAGAACTAGAACTGTTTAACACCTTTGTGTATTGTGTTCTGGAGTGCATTTCAAAGCTAATATGCAGTCACCAAGATGTGGACTAAAAGTTCCAGCTTGGTTCTTTTGCCTTCCAGGATATTAGGCTAGTGCAACTGCACATGTCACTGTAGCAATGGCAGGTCAATAAATGAGGAGGCTGTCATTGAGTCCTTATCTGAACATTCCTCCCTTCCTTCCATCCTTCCCCTTCTCTGTGCAGTCTTGTTACATCTGTGAGGAACGAGGGATGGAGACACAGGCCACCTACGGAGCCTGCATGGCTTGTCACAAGTCAAGCTGTAGACTTGCCTTCCACGTCACATGGTGAGTCAGTGCAAAGGTGACCTTTGACCCTGTCTATAAGGATACTCAAGGAGCCAATCACAAACTACAAGTGTGGAAAGCTTCAAATCACTTCTTGGTATTTAACTAGACTGCATGCCAATGAGATTCATTGAAGGGATTGTTATGAGTTCATGTTTCCATTATCAGGGACATGATCTTGGTTATCCTGTAATATCAGTGAATTTTAAGGACGTCCCTTTCATTGAGTGGGTGGCTTTAGCCTTGTTTCCAGGCCTTCCCACTGTCCAGTTTTTTATCCTTCCCACCATCTTGATCCTTCCCACCGTCCAGTTTTTTATCCTTCCCACCGTCCAGTTTTTGATCCTTCCCACCGTCCAGTTTTTGATCCTTCCCACCGTCCAGTTTTTGATCCTTCCCACCGTCCAGTTTTTGATCCTTCCCACCGTCCAGTTTTTGATTGCTTGCAGTATGCAAAAACAGAGGGGGAAGGCCTGGTCCATTTTATCACATGAATGACGTCACTGTCTACCTAGGTACATGTAGACAGAGGGGGGGAGGGGTCCCCCATTAAAAGAAAAGGTTTAAGGCCATATCTTGTAGTTTCTGCCCCAACCGCTGGAGTTTCGAACGTTCGCGAAGTGAAAAACATACCGCTCCTGATTCAAAACAAAGAACGCGTGCGCAAAATGCGTTCTTTCGATGGGGACCCCTCCCCCCCTCTGTCTACCTAGGCAGACATTGACGTCATTCACGTGATAAAAATGAACCAGACCTTCCCCTCTGTTTTTGCATACTGCAAGCGATCAAAAACTGGACGGTGGGAAGGCCTGGGAACGAGGCTAGCGTGGCTTGGTGCAAGACTAACTTGCAATGAAGCTCCTACCAGCTGTACTCAAGAAATTGCCCGTAATAAACAGTTTTCAACATTACAACTCACAGTTAATAAGAACAGTTTCTAACTACATGTATTCCCTTCAAAAAATATAATTACTTATTTAATGTACATTGTAGAGTGGTCGCTAATGTGACAAACACTACTTACATTAGTCTATCAAGCCAGACCCTCTCTCACCCTCCAGAAAGGTGAGAGAGGGTCTGGCACTTTCTGGAGGGTGAGACAGTGTCTGGCTTGATAGACTATACTGTACACTCACGAAACCAACTCAATGCAGAGTTTTCCCATGCTGTACTTATTATAAGCCACTTGCTCATGCTCACCCCCACAATGGTGCATCTCTAATCGTGTATTTTGGTTTGCTAAGTTAGTTATATGGGTGTGTTACATTCCTAATGTTGTACTGTGGTAATTACAACAAGTGCACATACACACATATTTAAGCATGTAGCACCGCACATACATGTGCACATTTAGATGCACATGTACATACATGTAGCCTCGTTCCCAGGCCTTCAATCACAGCTAACGCGGTGGAAGGCCTGGTAAAACTCCTACGTAGAATGACGTCAGGTAGACGTCTGGAGGCGTGGCACTTCCGGTCTATGCAAAAGAACGCTACAATAACGCGTTCACAACTACTCGACGATCCATATCAAGCAGTCTTGGTGACGCTCGTTGTGTTCAGAAAGGCACTCACAGTTGTACCGAAGTGACGCTCACAAGCTCCTGGTGACACAAGTCAATGCAGCGCAGCTAAAACCGTACAAACGATTGAAGCTGGACGAAAACACGGCTTTAATTCCTGGCTTCAGACCTCTGCACACTTCGTGGCTGAGACGGATTTCTGAACACGAGGAGCTTCACCAAGGTTGCTCGATATCGATTGTCCGGTCGTTGTGAGCGAGCTGTTGTGGCGTTCCTTGGCAAAGACCGGAAGTGCCACGCCTCCAGACGTCTACCTGACGTCATTCTACGTAGGAGTTTTACCAGGCCTTCCACCGCGTTAGCTGTGATTGAAGGCCTGGGAACGAGGCTACATACATGTGCATACATACACACACAGCCTCATACCCAGGCCACGTGGGAGGAAGGATGTGGCCTGGGTATGAGGTTGATTACACACACACACACACACACACACACACACTTGACAATGTGCATGCCTTGCATTCCTGCTATAACAACCAAACACATTACCTACTATATCATGTCCCTCACACCCTCACACCTCCCCCACTCCACCAGTGCACAGAAGGAACACCTACTGTGTGAAGAGGAGGACCAACGAGATTCAAGGAACATTGTTTACTGCGGCTACTGTAGCACCCATCACAAAAAAATGGTAATTACCCCTGTGTGTTTCCATGACAGTGCATGGCTGTGTACCCCAGTATGCAGTGTACAAGTATGGAGTCCTTTGTGACAATAAGACGACTTCTTATTCCTCTGCAGATGCGGCAGAAGCTCAAGCAAGGCCTGCGCAAGTATCCCACCACTCCCACTTCCTCCACTGCTCCCCCCCTTCCCCCTACCACCGCTCCTCCCCTCCCCCCTTCTGCTACCACTCCCGCCATAGCCACCGCACCTCAACTTTCCACGCTCTCTGACCTCACAAAAGAAAGAGACCAAAAACCACTGCAGATCAAGGATCGTGAGCTGCCCCAAAAGCGACCCTCCACTGACGCTCCAATCCTCCAACACAAACGAAAATATCGTCGTAGGAAACTTTCATCGTCAAATGAGAGCACGACATCAGAAGCACCTTCCAATGCCAGTGATATTCCACCTCCCCCAGCTGCTAACATCCCCCTGAGTCCTTTCTCTGTCACACCTAGAAGCCCTCCATCCTCCCACACCACCCACACGGGCTGCAAAGTCAAAGGAGAAGCAATGGAGTGTGGTGGTGCCGAACTTCTTCCATCATCATCATCGTCATCTTTGACACAAAAGGCAGACATGTCTGAGAGCAAGTCCCATCCACTTTCTCCAGTCACGGACGCCCAGGCACCATCTCTGGAGGCTACAGCATCTCTGGATGCTGCACCCTCTGGTGAGGATGTTGTGTCGTCACGGAAACAAGGGGGATCAACCAGCTCAGACCAGAGCTCCATCAACAGGTTAGCATGTACAGTGAATAATTAGATGTGTGTCAATATTGAACCTAACCCCCTGGTAATTAGAAAGATGTCCTCATTTCAAGGGGAGGGATAGAGTTGGGACTTAGTCAAGATTGACCCTTCCCTTCTCAACATCTTCTCCCTTCTCCTCCTCCTTTCTCCCCCCCTCTCCTTCCTCCCCCTCCTCTCCTTCCTCCCCCCCTCCTCTCCATCTTTCCCCTTCTCCTCCAAGAACGGCACTCGGAGCTCCTCCACGAAGCCTGCATGAACTATTGGAGAGACAGTGGGAGCAGACTGCCCAATTCATTCTTGACCAGGCAGGCAGACAGAATAATGGTAAGACATACTATACTACCCCCGCGTTTACAATCTCTCAACAATGTGCAAATCAGTGTGAGCATAGAGTCTTGAGGCCATGTTTGATTGCTATGAGTTAGGTGTCAGTAGGGCTCTACTTCCTCTATCCTTCGCTTCCTCTCTGCCTACCTCTCTCCTTCCCTTCATCAATCATCACTCTCTCTCTCTCTGTCTTCCCTCCCTCCTTTCCTCCCCTCTCTCCTCCCCTCTCTAGCTGGCATGATGTTGGCACACCTGCACCAGTTACAGTCAGAGAACAGCAGGATGCAATCCCGCATCATGGAGCTGGCGTCCCAGCGGGAGTTCTACATTGCCATCAACACTCGTCTTCGACAGACCCTTGTGGAGAATGATAACAGGCTGCCAAACGGTGTCCAGCCATCTCTTGGGGAGGGTATTCAACAATCGCTACAAAATACGACTCCTAACTTGTCTAGTAGTACAGCAGCTAGTGAGAGCCAGAGCCAAACTGGACCAGCTACAGACACCCTGGTAGACATATCATCATCATCCACACAATTGTCTTCAAACTCACTCTCCAAATCGGCACAAGAATCTCTACTCCAGGCTCACTTCCTCACTGCGTCTCTTCCCGCTCGGGGACTACATTACCCTCTTCTACCCACGGGACAGGGCGGCTCAATCCCAAGCAACCAAACCCACAGTATGGACATGAGACCACAGCAGCCGCATGTCTTACACTTACAACAAAATGACACGACGCAGGGAGGTGTGTTTCCAGCACACGTTGTCACATCACAACCTCCCACTGGTAGTCTACTAAGAGGTACATCAGCACACAAGGGGGAGAGATTGGGACAACTCCCATCTGGCGATGTCACACATGTTACAAACACTGTTCAAGTACCCATTGTTACCTATCCTCCTCTTCCCAGCAGAGGCATGAACGCTCTGCCAAGCTCTATTAGCGAGCCACAATCGGCAGCAAACCACAGCTTCTATGGTAGAACCTTCAACAGTGATAAAACATAGCTTCTCTTTTTGTAACCCCGGCCACCTGAAATTTTGTACGTGATACTAAAAAAGGCTTCTCTAGATTCTCTGACCTAGTGAAAACTTTCTTGCCCTACTTTTAAGTTTTTGGTGCAGTTTTATTGCCAAGGTAGACAAGTTTTGTTGATCTCATTTACACTTGTATATATACCTTTTCTGAAGTACATCCCAAATGTGATATGAATGTTCCTAGTTCTGTATTGGGTTCATACCCTAGCCTCATCTCCAGGCCTCGATCTCCTCACAGGAGGAGGGGCCTGGGGATGAGGCTAGCTGTTTTTGCTGCTGCAGTGACAAAGGGCTGAGGTGGAAGCCTGGGTACAAGGGTAGGTTTTAATTGCAGATTGATAAACCCAGTCTACATCAACCACACCCTCTTAAGAATATTCTTACTCATATGCACTCAATAGGGGCTTTCCAAAACCACGCCCCCTCCATTAAATTTTCTCCCAGCTTCTTGATCTACCTACCATAGTTAGTACTCTATGACGTCGACTGCAGACTGACTTGCAAATTTCAGCTTTATACCATGTTTCATTCGTTGGATATGCAGGCTTCAAGTTTGAAACTTTCCTGTATATTTAGATGGAGATTGGGGCCAGATTGGGTCCTAGCTATTAAAATGTATGGGAAAACTGAAATTTTGAGTGTGCAGATCTCAGAAACTAAAACATGCTATCCAGCTCAAATTTTCAACTTAGTCTCTTCCTAATGAGTACTAAGTCATATCTAAAATTCAGGACAATCAGAGGTACTCCCCAAAAGTGGGTGGTTTTGGAAAGCCCCTATTGATCATGAGTGCATAAGAATTTAGAGAAATGCAGAGAAAATTTAATGGAGGGGGCGTGGTTTTGGAAAGCCCCTATTGCTTCACTCTTTCTGATCTCCAGTTTTAATGTGACAAAATTGAAGTGGGTTCTGTGCAGATGTAGTTTGAAATTTCAAATAATTTACTTCCACCAGTATAATTATGTATTAGTTGCAGTTACATGAGCAAGCATTTAATACACATATAGCCTCGTTCCAGACCTCCCCCAGTTTTTTTAAACCTTCCGTTTTATGTTCACAATAATTGTGAACGCAAACAAAAGGTAAAAACAAGGGAGGCCTGGGAACGAGGCTACAACACTCATGCTCTGATTCACTCTTCCATGATACAATCATTGTATACACCACTGTAGTGTGTGTGTGTGTGTGTGTGTGTGTGTGTGTGTGTGATGTGGACAATACAAGAACCACCTTTCTAGCTACTAAATTGGAGTGTAGTCAGCTTGGCTGGAGTGGTCCGCTAGCTTATTTGCTTTCTTCTCTTCAATATCTCAAAGAGTTCCCTGCACCTCTCAATGCACTCGACCTACAGCAGAACACACACACACAACCAGCTAGTCTCAGCAACAGAGAGGGGGGAGTCTAGAGTCTAGCTTGGTAGACTAACACTAACATTCACATCATCCATGGTGGACCAAGCTAGTGAAGTTGATCAACCAGCCATGTGCCACCACTGCTATGAATACTTAAAAATAATCAAGCCTCATTCCCAGGCCCCTGTGAAAGCTGGGCAGGGGCCTGGGAATGAGGCTAACAATTGTGCTGTGAACTGCATACAGTACACTATACGCTGGTGTTCCACTACTGTAAAAATGGGATAATTAAGCACCCACACAAAATAAGCACCCCATGAATATAGGCACCCATTTTGATTACAACAACCACACAGCATTTATAAGCACCCATACAAAAATAGGCACCCCACATGAAAAGGCACCGGGAATCTGCTAATTTGGCTTTTTCGAACATAGCAGCTAATTTTCGCTAGTGTCTATCTCCGATTGTAAGCAAGCTATCGACACAGGATAAAAATCAAACTTTAGGCAAGACCTCTTGATAAAACATATCCAGGAATTAGCAAAAACCTCTCATGGATTCGTTGGTTCCAAGCGCTTTACGTTGGTGGGCGGGGGTTGGCAACGATCGATCAATTGCTGACTGTATCTCTGGTTACAGAAAAGCTATAAATATTGCAGAGAAATTAGCAGAGAAAGAACCTCTAAGCCTAAAATATATCACAGCTAATCTGTTCCCACACAACTGCACGCTACCAGAAAATCACATGCGTTTATTAGCACCCCATGAAAATAAGCACCCCTTGAAAATAAGCACCCATTCTGGCTGCTAATTAAAATAGGCACCGGTGCTTAATATCCCGATTTTACGGTATTAGTTACACCAAGGTAGCAGTCTGGTAATAATTAGTGCTGTTGTTTACTGTAATCAGATGTACCGTGGATTTTCCTGGCACAGCTTTAGAGATGTTGTCCCAGCGGTCCTTGCTGAACTTGGGGTAATGCCCGATGGCCCATTCCAGCTGTCGCTGCTGGTACTGGGTCCATGTAGTTGTGGGAGAAGAGGAGAATTCCATGTCATCCTCACTATCTAGGCTAATGACGTCTGCAGCAGACTCATTGTTTCCCACGGTGTTGCACCCACCATTGCTGATCCCCCTCTCCACAGGCACTGTTGAATACTGCAGACTTGTGTCCAGAACGTCACTCTCTCGGGCGCTATGTTTCTCAGCTAGCTCAGTTTGCGAGTACACCGTTACCTCCACACCAGCCTCCTCAAATTTTCTGTCATGCTTTTCTTTGGATGGGACAGCTTTGTGACCACGCTGTGGTTTGTTGGTGTTACGCACGTGGCCGTTACTTCGCCTACATGTATTCATTTCAGTTTGGTCTTTAGCTGTACCACTGTCCCGATGTCGCCTCTTCTTTGTGCCACCGTACGTTCCAGGCGAGTCTCTGTTCTCACTTCCATCGGACACTGGCGTTTCTGTCTCAACGGTTTCCGACTCTCGGTCTTGGCGTGTCTTTCTTTTAGACTGTCGGGATGATTCCCAGCAGACTGAAGCAACAAAGACGACTTCTTTTTGCATCTTTTTCCCCTCTCTCCATTGTTGGTACCATCTCCAGCAGAATGAAGCGAGCTTGAACAGCTGCCTTGCCAAGATGAGAGGGAGGATGTTCTTTAGCTGCGGAACACTGGCTGCCATTTGTCAAGGGAAAGATTGGGATTCATCATCATCACTGCAAGATTCTATGCACATTTGTAGTCTTGTGTATAGTGTGTGCATACTAGGGCAGCCACGCGCGTATGTCGTTATGTCATGACATGACATGACATAAGCCAAGTCTATACCAATATTTTTATAACAGTGTGCATTTGCATAATTACTTAGCTGGGATTTACCTGAACACATAAAGCTGACACAAAATGTAGGAACCAACAGACCTATATTCAAAGGTCACATGTATTCGTAACCAAACACTAGCATACTAAGTTAATGGGTAACTTATGACTTGTTTCATGCAGTGATGGATTGAAATGAACCTCATGTCATGACATATCGTCATATCATGACATAAAATTACATGACATATGATATAAAATTCGTCATGGCAGCCCTAGTGCACACCCTACAGTGTGGACATCCAAACAACATAATCTAATTCTTACTGTAGTCTTGTGCCGAAATGGGGATAAGAAAAAACACAGAAAAGCTTTGTTTTTTTTCCTTCTGGGTATGTAAGTAATTGGACTGACCCTCTATATGTGCAAAAGGTTCTTGACCTACCATGGACCTTTGCTGTGCGATATTCCACCTCAGCCTCCAGCCACTGATGATTGAACTTGTTGTGCTTGCTGCGCTTCTCCCTACGCTGCTTGCGTTCAAGTGCATCTTGCTGTTGTATGAGAGGGAGGGAGGGAAGGAGAAAAGGAAAGAAAAAGGAGAGGACGGGGGAAAGGAGAGGGAAGCAAATGAGAGAATGAGAGAAAGGGAGGGTGATACATAGCTGAGTCTGTACATACCTCTTGCCTGTTAGCCTCCTTCCTAGGCCTTCAATGAACACTGCAAAGACCCAGAAATGAGGCTGTTGCATGTGGACAAACAGCTTGGTGATTACCTCCCTACTGGTTGCTATGACGATGAACACACTGTGTGGGAGGCTGCATGCAGAGTAAACATAAACATATACCCTTTCAACTTGGACTGTATCACAGGACATGCACCCATCCATGGCCACCCACCTACATATGATGTCATTGGTATGATGTCAATACCCATGTAAATGGTTCACATAACTAGCAGTTGACCTTTGTGCTTTACCCCAACATGAGAAGGATCAGATTTTCAAACTGATAGCTTCCTGAACTTTCAGAGTTCACTTGCTGTGAAACATGGGTACACACCTTGAATACGAGAGCATGTGATGACATCACTTCTATTGCAGGGGGAGGAGCATTTTTCCAAAGGCAAAAGTAAAAGTTCTGCCCATGTTCACTTTCACAAGTCACTTTCTTTGTCTTTATATGATGAGTGTCTTTTCCTGAAAATATATACACTGTTGGTGCAGAGGCTTATATAAGTTATGAACTGCTTCGTGGGCAACGAGGCTACTTCGTGGGCAATGAGGCTACTTCGTGGGACACGAGGCTATTTTGTGGCGAGGCTACTTTGTGGGCAACAAGGCTATTTTGTGGCGAAGCTACTTCGCAGGATAAGACCGGATTGGGGGATGAAAGGTGTTAGAGACGTTGATTTACAAAACTCATTTATGGTAATGCAATAGTGATGGCTAGTGTCATCACAGGTGGTGGGTGTAAAGGCCGTGCAGACAGCATTTGGCATTCACAAGAAGTGAACACAGAAAGATACCACAACAAGATTCAGTGGCAAAGTTCAGCAAGGGCTTCCCATTAGAAGCTATAGTGATGTGGGCAGCTGTGTTGCCAAGCACAGAATTACAGACCTACCCCCAATTCAGCTGGAGTGAAGTCCACCCATAACCGGCTGTGATTTCAGTGGAGAACAAAAGACCTTTGCAACTGCTAAGGTGATTGACTAGCCCTATTGGCAGTGCAAGTTTTGGTGCAGCCAGAGGCAAGTGTGTTCCCACGAAACACTTTGCCATCCCACCTCTCTCCAAGACAATGACTTGGAAGTAGACGACCTGTATGTGTCAGTAGACGACCTGTATGTGTCAGTAGACAGCATTCTGTTGAGTTTTGACCCCGGTGTAGTTTTGTAAGAACTTAGATGTAGACCATCACTGGCAGCTCAAGCCAGGGACCCCGGGTTCAATTCCCAGTGACTGCCGGCTCTTTACTATCCTCTCATTCGTGTCTTTACCAAGGTGTTTACATCTCACAGGAGTCTCTGTACCCTTAGAAACAATTTAGTTATCCCACTAGTTGAAACTGCACCCCCAGATGCTTACACAGACTTCCAGCTCAGCCAGACATCAGTTGACCTACCAGTAATTAACACTCTATAGACAGAAGCCTTATCCACCAGTTAACACTTCTTAACCCTGTTAAGAAATTTTGCCACCACTAGTGCCACTTTCATGTTGGTGGAGACTTTCATTCATGGGGTAGATGCCCACAGTGTCACTAAGATTGGATGTACATTGCTCCTTATGGCCTCTGATTGATATCATAGCCATCACCATGGCAACATGGATCCTGCATCTTAGGTGTGATAATATTATACACACACATATATGTGTATATAGTGTACAGACCGTGCAATCATTTTGTGATTATGTCATTTACTTCCGAACGGCAAAAGTGCACGACTGCTCATTACCTGCTTTGTGTACAAGTGTACATAAAGATGAGCAAAGGGAAGTAGTGTTCGGCATTTTTTATTCTCCAAGGATCCAAACTTGTGGGAATTGTAGAAAAAAGCTATTAAACGACAGAAATGGTAAGCGACAGTTTATAGTAGGGTTTGTCAGGCCCAGCGGGATGTCAGTTCATTATTGGTAGGTAGCTACAACTGGTAAAAGCGTCAGAACATTTTATCTACCCGGTGGTGGGCTAGGGTCACTTCCACGATATGGGAGTCCTCTTTGCTCTTTGCCATCGTATACAGCAAGCCGGCTGCAAAACACTGCGCCCTTCTGTCCTTTTGCAATTTGCCATCCGGAAGTTAATGACATAATTGCAAAATAATTGCACGTGGACAAGGGTCTATATATCACTCTCTCTGCACCTGTCTATGGTGACGTTCATAGCCATCCAACAATGAAGCCATGTCCTACAAAATACACTTCCTCAAGAACTCTTTACTGTGCAACAAGTTTAGAATAGCTGTTAGCAACATAAGAAGGTACATGTATGATATTGTGTGTTGTTTTGAATATGCTTTTGTTCACATAGTATCAACCATCTTCTGTGGGTGGAGGGGCTTAAGAGACTGGGTGTGTGGGGTGGGGGCATGTGTGAGACTAGATGTGTGGTATGGTGAGAAGGAGGCCTACCATGACCTTAAAATAAAGAAAAACCATTATCAAGGAAACACTATCAATTCCCATACCACTCACCAACTCCAGCTGTCTTTCAAAGTACGCAGCCCATCCAATAATGTAGTGACCAACGCAGACAAGGGCAAACAGCAACAGAAAGAGCTCCACAAATGCCATCTTTCTGACCCTTCGGTAATAGTAGACTGGCTGCTTCCAGTCAGGCAGACCGTCCCGCAGAATGTTGTCATACCTACATCGGCATAGTGACGGAGACTGTCTCAAACCTCCCTCAATGAGAGAATGCTTCATGGTAGATTTTCTTATTGCTTGTGACAACAGCAATTAAAAATACACACATGCATAGAGATGTTTTTCAGTAACTGAAAGTGGACATGACAATTTGTTATAGAGCCTTCTGAGTAAATGGTACTAATTGCCACTTAGCAGTGACACTAGTCTCCCCAAAGCTATGATGGACCACAGAATAGGTACATCAAGACAACCAATCATCAGAAGGGGAGACGCCCAATCATCAGAAGGGGAGACGCGTCCCTCCTAGCCTCTAGTGCAGCAAGGAACGTTCAGCTTAAAAGCGAGATCCTCAGTGGCTATAGGTTATTCAATTTTTACTCGTAGGGCTACAGTGTCATACCATGAGGTTCAACAGCTGGCTTGCGGCTCATATTTCTACTATGGTTTCAGTTTATTATTCTTGCACCTGACAAAGTTGACTGGAGCCTGGGAATTTGCTCAAGGAGGGTCGTTAGGACGGTCTTAGAAGGTTGCTGGTGGCCTCGTGATTAAAGTGCTGGCTGGGATGTGGACAAACAAGAGGTTCTAGATTCTAACCACACTGCAGCAGAGCCCTCATTAGCTGTGTTAAAATGAAGAACCCCCCTCCACAGTAATATGGTAAGAAGCTGAGCACCATACCATCAGCTAACCTAACATGGCATCATTCAAAAGCTATAACACTGTAGCTTTACTAGTGACTGAAGAACAATGTATGCTTTCAAGTTATGTACCTAGTATACTGACAATGTTTGCGCTTGCAGAATGGTTATGCCGTGTTGTATCACTGAGCGTCAGACATAAATCCCACGATTACTTCTCTTATGGTGCAAATTAGTCCCATTCAATCCTGGGATAGTCGTTATAAATACTTACCAAAATCGTTTCTGTTCATTTCGCAACACTTCTGCGACTGCCACCAGCTAAAACAAAAGCAGAAAGACAGCATGCCATTTGTTACACCTTTCACCCAAAGGTCGGGGCCATACCCACAGCTGCCTCCCAGCCACCTGGCTGTTCATGCAAAAGTTGGGGACACAGCTGTCCTTCTGGCCATCTGTGTATGACTACCTTTCTAAACTGTTCTGTGGCCTCTGGGTCAGTGTTCTTGTCCGGGTGGAGGTGGAGGGAGAGTTGGCGAAAAGCTCGGCGAATCTCAGCATTACTGGCCGACTGTGACAGTGTGTGTGTGTGTGTGTGTGTGTGTGTGCACATGTGCGTGCATGTGTGTGCGTGTGCGTGCGTGTGTGTGTGTGTGTGTGTGTGTGAGTGAGTGTGTAAGCACAACAAATTATCTCCAGGGGTCCATGGGTCTAGACAGTCTAGACCTAATCCACAGAGGAATGGTTTGGTGACACAAGCCCAAATCCTTCGGCGTGCTCAGACTTCTGACTAATGTGGGACACTCACAGTTGACAAAACAAGAGAGTAGAATTAACAGTCGAGTTTGTCGTGTGTTTTTTTTTTGTCAATACGACAAACACTTCCTCACGACAAATTCCTACCTCATTTAATTAACTGGTGTTGATTACATAGCTATAGAGAGTAAATATAGTTGGGCCATTGTGGGTTAATGGTGGTCACGTGGGTGGAGTTAGTACCCACGCCACGGTCAGAGCAATGTTTACCTCTTCCACTTGCAAGATTTCGTAGAAACTTTGTCCAATGTTCTCCACCAGATCGAAAAGGTCCAGCTGTTCCTGGTTCCAGCACCAGCATCCCCCTATGGCACTCAACAGAAGCGAAAGTTGTAGTATGTCCATGTGATACATCGGGATACATTCTAGTTCTGTGAGTGATTGTCCGGTTAGTTAACTATTAAAAACCGTAATTGTGTCCGTGAATATCCGTGAATTGTCGCAGTTTCCGATAGTGTGCTAATCCGCTGTTGAAGATTGTGAAAAGCCAAGATCTGAAGCGTTTTCGACTGCAACTGGGAGGTTAAAGAGCCATCGAAGGACTATGGCTGTCCAGGAACAAGAGATTTCAGTTGGTAAGCTGAGTTACTTGTTGCAGGGTACCAGCGACCGTGTGGGTGGGTAGGTGGGTGGGAAAAGGATCGCACCGTGCTCGAAACCTAAGAGCGTATAATGCAAGTTCATCAAGCACACTTGTAACCCGCTACAGTTAAAACTTCTCTGAGTATCCGTGGCCCTATTAGAAGGCGTGTTGGTGTGTGGCATATAAAATGAGTGGCAGCACGATGTTTCGTAGCCCCATAAATGGTTGTGCATATAATTTTGTCGTCGGGCAGACTGTCTCCAGTCTGTCTGGTAGTCTGGCTCCTGGGGCCAGATTGGCTGTGCAATATTTTTATTTTTCGCTAGACGTTTCGTAGGCGAGGGTGATTTATCCGTCTCGTGGGAGTCGTAGGCTGTTTTGCGCCTACAGCGATGGAATGTGCGTGTGTGTGGGCGGACAGTATCGCGTTAATAATGCTCGTTGTGTGGGCGTTGTTACGTTCCCATACGTCGTCATAACTATGATTTCAGCTCAACATTTGCTTTCAACTTTGTATGTCGTCGCTGCTAACTGGCCAGGTTGAATGGCTGATTGTGTGCAAGAGTATTCACCCACCTTGTTAGTAAGTAAGAGCTGTGTGCATGTGGCTACTATCTGTTGTCTGTTAGCACTTAGCCTATCTCTCATGCACATGCATGCCGCCTGTAGAAGCATTTGGAAACGAGATCATGAACTTTGGTTGGCAAAAATTGTGCTTGATTGTTGTTCCGTATGGAATCACAGAACACATGGGGATCTTGCTGTTCAGTCTCTCCGGCAGTTATTGGGCTTTACAGAACATCTGTATAAACTCTGTAATGCAATGGAAGATTCAAACACAACAGAAATCCACTGTGTGTGACTATCCCTTGTCATGCATATCCTTTACTTGAGGCGGCTTAAGAGAAATCAGAGGGTGTAGGTATTATGCCCGACAAGAGCTAGTTTGCTACAAGGGGGAACTTCCTACAAACCCTGTTGTTTGTTAGTGTGCCAGTCTGGCAGCCTTGATTTCAGCTCTTCCCCGCCTCCCTTTTTAATTTACTTGCTGTACGCAAAAGTGACACAGCAAGTGATCAAAAACTGGAGGTGAGGAAGACCTGGGAATGAGCATGGTCTGTCTACAGCATCTGTGCCACTGTCACTGTCACATTTGCACCTTGCACAGACAATAGCCTTGGGGTGCTCATAAGCTTCTGGCAAGAATTATATCAACCCACTAGTACATACAGGGTGGAGCTCACTTGGGGGGGGGGGGGGGATTCCTGTGAATGATATTTAATAAACTCCTGGATGCTAGCAATCAGTACTGCAATTAGCAATAGCCATAATTATGTAATTGCCGAGCACAGCGAAGAGTAGCGAGGCTTGGTAGTTACGTTTTGATGTGTCAGATACCTGTCACGTATTTGGCCCCCGGGGGCCCCCCCCACAAGTCTATAGACACACGTAATTTTTATCGCTGCTGAGTAAGTGGTCAAGCTAGGTCTGGGAATGAGACTAATCCCAGAATCAGGATACAGCCCTACTAAGCAAGTTCGGATAGCACTACTGAGCAAGCAAGCGAGCTCAGCGTGAGCATCAATCTCGACATTCATCGCTCGTGATCTTGGCGATTGTAGATAAAACTACTGAACAAGCGAGCGAGCTTTGTGTGAGCATCCAGCTTGATCTACATGGCTCAGCAGTTTCTGCACTCGTCTTACGGGTATTGCAGTCTGTCAGTGACTGTCTGCCCTAACCGAACTCTCTTGTTCAGCAGTTTTGGGCTGTCCTTACTGAAGAAAAGCATCAAGGCTTTTCAACAGCTACTGTTCAAGGATTTTCAGGTAGTTATTGCCTATACATGCATGCAGTAAGCCTCGTGTGCAGAGCATAGTCTGGTACAGGTATTGTTGATTGGGTCAGACACTAATGTAATAGTACTACTACCACAGTGAACAGGGAAAGCCAATTTACTGAAACAACTCTCATTTGTTTCGTACAAAACTTGTTCAGTGGATATCGCCAGATGAGTTGTAGATTGGTAAGATTTTGGTATTCAGAGTTTCCCACAGGCATTTCCTGGAAACTAAGTGAATACGGACAGTTATACAGTAACTTGTGCAGCCATCTTGAATAACAGTGATTACAACAGCAGTATATGCATTTGGAAACAGAAAGAACCCTGGAGATGAGTGTTTAACGAGAGTGACATTTTGTTTGATTCAAAGAGTCTAGAAGAGTTATAAAATTAATGTCTTTTGCCACCTACCATCTCCTTGTCCTCCAACTGTTTCTAATTATTTGGTATTTGATGTCGTTGCAAGTGATGTGGTTGTCGTGGTGATTGTCTGTGGGTATAAACACTTCTCTATAGAACTAGCTCCAAGCCCACTGAAGATGGCCCCCAATTCTGTGGCTCACTTGTGTTTAACGTTGTCCTGCCCCCTGTGAAATGCATCTAAAAGTGCTCAAAGTGATAGAGCTGCTGAAAGACGGCAGTCTATGGATACACAGCAATACCTGTGAGGTGCTATAAGACGCCATTTCTGCCTGTAAGATTATCAAGTGAACAAATATTTTTCTGTGCAATATTCTTGGCTGAATCTACACTGTCACACCCATTGGCTATGTATACAGAGACTCAAGTGATCTGCTACCATTGTCATGTACATTCACATTGACAACATGTGGTGATCACGATCACTCATAACAGCAATGTCCAAAAATGACAGCTATGTGAATAGACGCTTCCTTTGAGATGCTACTAGTTATCATATGAATGACGCCTGACTGCACTGCCTGTTTCGCATCATATGAATGACGCCTGACTGCGCTGCCTGTTTCGCATCATACGAATGACGCCTGACTGCGCTGCCTGTTTCGCATCATACGAATGACGCCTGACTGCGCTGCCTGTTTCACATCATATGAATGACGCCTGACTGCGCTGCCTGTTTCACATCATATGAATGATGCCTGACTGCGCTGCCTGTTTCACATCATACGAATGACGCCTGACTGCCTGTTTCGCATCATATGAATGACGCCTGACTGCCTGTTTCACATCATATGAATGATGCCTGACTGCGCTGCCTGTTTCGCATCATACGAATGACGCCTGACTGCGCTGCCTGTTTCACATGAGATAACAGTCTCCGTCTCCCAGTCAACCAAGCACAGCTGATGAAACCTGGTATTGGCCAAAGCACATCCTGTGCAGTGGGTAATTTTGTCTTGGCCTGCCTTTTTTCAAGGAGATATAGCTCACTGATTGTTCATGTAGGTCAATGTCATCTTCAACTTGTAAACAGACATGGTCAAATGGCCATAGTGGTTTGCTGTGCCTCCATTGCACGTTTCTCTAAATGTGACTGATGTGTGATTATGCTATGACCTTGTGTGTATGTTTGTGTATGTGGCACTATGGGGCCCAAAACATGGGTAACAGCTTGTATCATTTGTGGTCAATATTCTAGACCACAATTTGAAGTACAATCTATGTACTTGATAGGCTTGCAGGCTGGAAACAGCTTGTATCATTTGTGGTCAATATTCTAGACCACAATTTGAAGTACAATCTATGTACTTTATAGGCTTGCAGGCTGGAAACAGCTTGTATCATTTGTGGTCAATATTCTATTATCTAGACCACAATTTGAAGTACAATCTATGTACTTTAATAGGCTTGCAGGCTGGAAACAGCTTGTATCATTTGTGGTCAATATTCTATTATCTAGACCACAATTTGAAGTACAATCTATGTACTTTATAGGCTTGCAGGCTGGAAACAGCTTGTATCATTTGTGGTCAATATTCTATTATCTAGACCACAATTTGAAGTACAATCTATGTACTTTATAGGCTTGCAGGCTGGAAACAGCTTGTATCATTTGTGGTCAATATTCTATTATCTAGACCACAATTTGAAGTACAATCTATGTACTTTATAGGCTTGCAGGCTGGAAAGTGGTGCCATGTACATGTATACAAACTAGACCACTGATTGGTTGGGTTCTCCCCCAAATTAGCAGCAGCTGTCTATTTCCGCACAGTCTCCCTTGGTAGGGAGGAGTGCGTTAATGCATGGCGCACAAACACATACAGTACTGGGCATAATGTAGTCGGCACTTGTATGCAGTATTTCTACTTGCCTTTGGCTCTTGAAAATAAGCATGCAAACAACTTGTGATACATTTCCACTAACTCATGCTATAATATTTTGCTAAGGACTACATTGCTGAGTTTGTTGGAGGTGATGAGCCTGAACAAGCCCCGCACCACGTGTAGTCTATAGAAATTTTGGGATGGGGGTGTATGTCTGTATGTTTGTAGTATGTATGTCTTGGATGGACAAAATGTTGTGTGAGACTGCACATGCGTGTGACATACAGACCTTGTGCAGCTATGATGTCAGATAAAAATATATAGTGAATTGGAACATCAAAGAAGGTAGTAGCCGAGATGCCTGATCAATGGCAGCATAGATTGTGCAAGCTGAATAGCTATGTATCTAGCTGCAGATTTAGCATGCATGGCATGGCAGCTTACCCCTGCTTCCTCTAAGGTAGATGCACCATCAATCTAATCTTAGCCAACTGCCATACTTTGCGTGTGAAGCTTAGTCCATTACTGTGCAGCCTTACTACTGTTCACAGGATAAATGGCTGCATTTGTAGATCTGGTAAGATCTGCTTTTGGCTACTTTCAGTACACAAGCTGTGAACCGTTGCCTGACAACTGTACTCAAAATGTATATGTGTGGGCGCTTGCTCAGGCTTTCCCCCCATCAATGCATATATTCCCTAGTAGTTAGTATCCTGTGTAGTTGCAACTGGTACACAACTCATTACATGAGGTAGCTTGTGAAATACTCCCACACACTCATACAGTATCTCACCACATACATTGTAAATATTGCTAGATTGCAATGTCTTTATGCCGCAATATCATAACACTGGTTTGTGTTGTTTCAAGGAAGACAAAATTGCCACTTTACAGCCCACACATGCACGTAAGGGGTAAAAAGTGGGTGAGCTATTGGGCCACAGTTAACACTGTACCCAATTTGTTGATGAGAATTGCCAACAACTTTCGTCTGTCTGTCACGTTTTGGCCCAACAAATATGGTGTGTTTGGGCTGCCCTTTTCAGGGGCATCTCCCACAAGTGTGAAACATGATCTGACACTGTTTTCTCTGGCACATATGGTGTTGACAAGTCCCACAGTCCTGAGTGTTGGCAATCAGTACAGTAGCAACACGGCAATGTCATAGAAAACAGTGATGTGGCAGAGAATGGCTTGTTTCCATGGCTTGCGTGTACTTTGCCAGTGATGTCGTTTAGTATATGCAGCAGTAGGTGAACAGGCCAAGAAGTGATAGGAAACAAGACAACTATGCTCCTTGTATTATATAGCTAGCAAGCTTATCTGCAGAACTTCAGTTCACAATCACCTCTTACCATGTCTTGTGATCCACACACATGGTCACTTAATATGGTCACATGATCCACACACATAATGTGGTCACATGATCCAAACACATAATGTGGTCACATGATCCACACACATGGTCACATGATCCACACACATAATGTGGTCACATGATCCACGCACATAATGTGGTCACTATCCACCCACACACGTGATGATGCCCTAGCTCACACCTGCATGTGTGATAAATTAACGGCTATTTGGCACCTTCGCTAGACTAGTAGTGTATTATCCTGTATGTTGTAGTGAAGCGCTTTCCTCAATTTACTGAGTCACAAATATGGACACCGAGTTAACAAGACGTAGACACAGCTGTGTATAGTGGCTGTACACTGTGTATCTGTTTTGTAACAATAAGCGACATACCTCGTTCCATATTTAATTATCATACACTTGATCATTTTAATCATGTGTGCTCTTACATAGCAACCTTGTATGAGTGTTGGTAATTGAAGGAAAAATATAACTAGGCAAGGAATGAGCACTATGTATCCGCAGAAAAGGCATTTTTAGTGAAGGTGGTGATAGCCAAAGACCTTAGACTACTTTCAAGGTTGATAATGAATGCAGAAGTTATACTTTATTGTTTGTTTTCAGTGGAGTTGCAGGAAATCGATGGGGATGGTGAATGAGAAACAGAGTGACTGTTTGTTTTTTTTTTACTGTAATGTACCTGTCCTCCAGACACCACTGTGCCTCAGGCAGCCCCATAGACAGAGGCACTGTGCCCAGCTACCCAATAATTGCCCCCAAACAACCTCTGTCAGTTTATAGAAAACAATATACACCACATATCTGATCAGTCACAAAAATTAGGGAGTACCTGTACCTACTAACATGAAGAAGTACTCAAAGGAAACCTAATCCCCCCCCCCCCCCTTCCTCCTAGTTTTTTTTTTTCCTGGGACTGGCCAGTTACTCATACCTTAGCTGATTGCCTCCCACGCACAACCATATACATGTGCAGTTGTTGAGCGATTAGTTGGCACTTTAAATGTCCAGCAGTTGGCAGAATTCTGTGTGTCTGCCTACTCCCACACACATTAGCAGTAAACCCATTTACAATATGCGTAAATTCATTAGATGCAAGAATCCAGTCACTATAAATAGAATTTGAGGAATTTATGTGTTGTGGGTGGATGTGCTATTGTTTAGTGTTAGTTACACCCACTGTGTTTTGGGGTGATGTGTTTACATCATGGAACTCTGTTGTGTGTTTGCTGCATTATTACATAACCATTGAGTTTAGGTGCTCATTTGCTTCTCCTCCCTCCTTCCACTCCCTCACACCTCCCTCCCTCATCCCTCCTCCCTCACACCTCCCTCCCTCACACCTCCTCCCTCACACCTCCCTCCCTCACCCCTCCCTCCCTCACAGAGCAAATGGATGATGAGGAGGAGGAACAGATGGATCAGACGATTCTTGGCCATGGCTCCACTCGTACACCTGTCATTGTATCTGTGCAAGGTGAGGGAGAGTGGGAGGAAGAAGGGGAAGGAAGGATGGATGGATGGATGGATTAGAGGGAGGGAGGAGTGGAGGAGAGGTGAGAGAAAGGAAGAAGAGGGTGTATTAGTTGGTCTACTCCGTAAGGCCACTGTTTAGTTCATTATCAGAGATGTCTACAAAGTCGTGTAGATCAGCAGGTCATTATTGTCGACAACTCTTCGAATGCTTCTAAGTACATGTACTGTAACTTTGCGGATTTTCGGTGGTCAAGGTTTGCTGAGCTAATGTGCTAAGGCAGAAGTTGTTTGTAACAAACGGAGAGACATTGTCCATCACCGTGGGGCCTTGCGACTACCACACATGAACACCATGTGAGGGCCAAAGGTTGATGCGGGTGGCTGATAAGAAGTCATTCATTAATTGATGGTGTAAGTTGAGTCATGATTCTCAGATCTTGAAAGCCATATGAGTGGGTCATCGAACACCAGCCCACCGCCCCCACCATGTTAAAATCACTCCACTAAAACTGCAATAGCATTGGTTGAGTAAGGTGCAAGCCTTACAGTGCAGCACACCTACCGCCCACACACGTACTCTATCTTGTACAATCTTCAGCGATTGGCTAGCTTACTGGGGATAGTGCGGCTTTAGAGCTGCGGAGTAGGCTTAGCGCCTATCACAAGAAGAGGAGCTAGTCATGTTTCCTAGATCATGTCAGAGAGCTTTAGATGGTTACAGCTGGCTTGTTAGCCAACATTTTGATTTTTAAAACATTAATTATTGTGTTTTTTGGTGGGGGTTGCAGAGGCTAAACAAAGGATTCCAAGAGAGGGCGTTGAATGCTCTCTCCTTTTTTTTCTCCCTTGCTCCAACCCCCTCCCCCCTTCCTCTCCTTAAAGAACGTTGGCTGTGTCTGTAAAACCCTCTAGAGAACTCTCACCCACACACACTCTTGCCTGTGTTGGCTATGAATGTCCATGATAACTGCTATTCATAATGCATAGTTAATGAATATGGTGTCTGGGCAGGCCTTAGATAAAATGTGTGGTGTATATCACTCCCACATGCTGTAATAATAAGTGTGCAGTTGTTTTGAGTGGGCAGCTGTAAGAAATGCTTTCTTGCTTGCTTGTGGCTGGTCTATGGCTATCAACCATGCATGATGAGCCACCAGAGGCGGAAAAGGCTGCCATCTCTTCTTTTGTGACAATCAGCCTTGAGGAGATATCCAAGAATTGCTGTACACACGCAAGTATTGTTTTCTGCGCTTGATTGGCTGTACTCTATACTTTATCAGATTCTGAGAGGCAAGTGGGAGTAAAAGCCTGTGAAAAATTGTGGGCAAGCTGTGAGGTGTGGTTACTATGGCAACGGCCTACTTCAGAGATTAGTGGAAACCTCATTTGGCCAGATTGCTCTGTAAAGTCTTATCCTAGCCTCGTACCCAGGCCGCGTGGGAGGAGAGAAACGGCCTGGTATCAACTGCTGTCATTTGCGTGCTTGACCGTAAACAAAGCGAGTTGGGTACAGTCTGTAAAGTCTTATCCACAATCTCACATCCTTTTCCATGTGCATGTGATTGGTTGGGCTGTTGTAGTCTGACACAGTGATATTTGTTGGCATTGGACCTTTAGAGATTGTCAAACACCTCAGCATGAAGCACATAATCATGAAGGTCTCAGTCTGTGCTTGTATGTCTGTAATGGGCTCACGATTGAAGTGTACGAGTTTACGTTTAGTTTCACATACCCTGCCTACATGCACTCTTTGTGAGGAAGACGACATCAAGCCAGAGCGAGAAACTACAGTTAACTTACTGTATGGCAGAGAAACAATGACAGGACAACACAAGACTTGTACGCTAGCAGAATGATACACTTCTCGTAAGTAAGGAAAACAGCAGCCTAGCATCATCGTCTGGAGACTCCTCAACAAAGGTGAACTTCCCTCTAACTCGTCTCCACATTGCAGTTCTACTGTTACAAAATACCAACTTGAGCTATTTCCACATGCTCAGTCTGTGTGAGGCACAATTTGCGGAGTAGTATCCACCAATCAGAAAGCAGTTATCATTATGCCCACTGGGTGATCATGTGGAGTCCACCAATCAGAGAATAGGATTATAATCTCAACCTCCAAAAATATGCTATCAGGTGATGAGCTGTGGTGGCTTCTCAAAAAGAGGGGGGGTGGGGGTTGGGTGTATTTTGAGGTTTCACTCAAAGCTACACCCACCCTCACTGCATGCGCAAACATCCTAGCCCTCATGGCTGTACCCACGCAATGACTCAGCAGGCTGCAGTCTCTCTTGTCTTGTACCTGCACATACAAATGATGCCTGCCTTCAGTTGTTAGTTCCACCTCTTTCACAGTACTGCCCCTCCCCTTGGATGTTGTCCTGTTTGACATGACAGTGGACTGTAGAACATTGTGGGGGTGAGCTGAGCAAGCACTGTTGAGGAGTTTTGTTTGGCTAGCTAAACCTTCATTTGGACCTTCGAATTGGCAGAAGAGTATTGTGGTGTTCATGCCTTGGTTGGGAAAGTGCATAGTTGAAAATTGAACACTTCATCCTGTGATGTCACTCTGTGATGTCACTTTAGAGATTGTACTGCAGCAACATTTTCTGTTTCACACTGCTTGACCTCACTGAGCTGCTGTCTGTCTCACTGCAGGTAGTGTGGACTCAGATTCCTCCTCTTCTACACAGTAAGTCCAACCCCCATTCCACCAGATCCCATTCCAGTTCCACTGGGTCCCAGCCCCAAGAACCTCCTAGCTTCATTCCAGGCCTTTATTTAACACCCAGTTTTGATTGCTTACAAGTCTGTGAAAGGCCTGGGAGATCTAGCTATGTGAATGACATCATGTCTAGCTAGGTACACAGGGGAGGGGAACAATTCCCAGCCAAGAGAACGCGTTTGTTTATGCATTAATTCTTAGTTTTGAAATGTGAGTACTTCGTTACATTCAGAACTCGAGAACTTAGACAGACAAAAAAAGCCCTTATAATCATTTGGACCCCTCCACCCCTCTGTCTACTAAGTAGTAGACAGTCAGGTGATAGGTTTCTCAGACCTTCATCCTTTGTTTTTGCGTACAGTAAACAATCAAAAACTGGACAGTGGTGAAGGCCTGGGAATGAGGCTAGAACCCCCAAGGTCTGCATGATTGAGTGCTTATTGTCTTATAGACTGTTTTCACCTCAGAACGTGCATGTGAGGTTTTGAATTCACTTTCACTCTGGGCTCGAGGAATCGTTGAGCAGTCCCTAGCTGCAGTGTTTTATGAGCAAGCTGAATATTAAAGTGTGCACAAGTTTCCCAGAAACTCTGCACTCAACCTCCAGCTCACCTGTAACTTTGGGCGAGTATGAAAATGATCTAGCCTGATAGACTAAAACAGTTTCCAACTTGTTCTGAAAACCAGAGAATATTGCTCAGTGCTGTTCTTTTCTACTCCTCTGTTTCTGTGCCTACATTCCCAGTTCTCCGGGTACAAGTCCTTCGTTCAATATGCCAGACATCAACACACAGAGAATGCTGGCCAACAGGCTCCAAGTGCGGCAGACACGTAAGTGGACCGGGGGACCAGCAGTTATGTTTGCACTCAGTGCAATGACTACTGTACACAATAGCATTCATATGCAACTCTTTACACACACACACACACACACACCTCTCCCCCTCCACCCACAGTATCGGAGCCAGGTTTGAAGGCCAGGGTCCCCCGCCCGAAGGACAAGCATCGTCTGAGTCCCATCATGCGGAGACATGAGGTGCTGGGGAAGACACTGTCTATGGGTGCTGCTCTAGGTGTGTTAAGAGATTCCAGGTGGTGATGGGAGCTGTCAAATATCTGACCTTATTCTCCCTCCCTCCCCCCCCCTCCCTCCCTCCCCCCCCTCCCTCCCTCCCCCCCCCTCCCTCCCTCCCCCCCCTCCCTCCCTCCCCCCCCCTCCCTCCCTCCCCCCCCTCCCTCCCTCCCCCCCCTCCCTCCCTCCCTCCCCCCTCCACTCTTTCCTCCTCCTCCCTCCTCTCACCCTTTCTCTCATACCTCCAGATTCAGCCCCTGGGGGGGTGGTTTGGAAGCCAGTGGAGGCATCAAGCCAGCGCAGTGCAAACTCTGTTGAAATGCAACATGAGGGAGGAGAGGAGACTTCTGGCTCCTCCTCTCAGACACTCACTGGAGCATCCATCACTGCTGCCAGGGTTAGTGGGAGCAAGTGGAGGGTGGGAGGGGAGGAGGAAGAAGACGGGAAGGGGGAGAGGCCAGAATCAGAGGGTTGACATTTCACACACACACACACACACACACACACACACAGCTGCCTATACTTGGAAGCCTCCAGTCTACCCCACCGTGGCTAGCAGGTCTTTCCCAGGAGCAGCTAGAGGCCATGTACAAG
Organism: Agelas oroides; assembly: GCA_949130485.1. NCBI lineage: Eukaryota > Metazoa > Porifera > Demospongiae > Agelasida > Agelasidae > Agelas > Agelas oroides. The sequence goes on along the minus strand of OX422186.1, from coordinate 9,876,778 downwards.
CAGATCCCAGCCTCTCAGGAGCAACTAGAGGCCATGCAGAAGCAGATGATGGCTCTCTTGGAGCAACAGCAGAAGCTGGTGCAGGGGGCAGGTGGGACAGCCACTGGGACAGAAATGTTCCAGTTCCCACTCACTTTTTGGGCATTCACTGGCCAGAATCCAACTCAGATCCAGCTCCCGACAACATCTGGAAATAACAGTACCACAACTTCACCAACACCATCCAATTCATCCACTGACAGTGGCATGTCAGCCAGTTCTGGTGTTCTGAGTGAACCTGCCTCACTTGACCTCCAGCGACGTCCTCTCTCAGCGAGCATTTCCGCCCCAAACTTTCATACACAGCAGTCTGACTCTCAGTATGAGACGTTGCAACGCCAGTACCAAGTGCAGCATCAGCAACTTCTCATGCAGCAACAGCAGTTGTATCAGCACTACCTTGAGCAGCAACAGAGACTGATCCAACAGGCGATGCTCGAACGGAAAGCATTTGAAGATCAACAGCGGCAGCTGACAGCAATGCATGTCCGGCAACAACAGGAGCTACAAAAGAGACAGCAACTTCTTCGTCAGATGCAGGAACAGCAGTTGCTTCAACTGCAGCGCCAGCAACAAATGATTCTCCTCCAGTCGACCGTCGTGCAGCAACAGCAGCAACAACAACAACATCAGCTTGCACAATCTCAGAAGCAAGGTCTGAGACGGGTGTCTGGCTTGCCGACAAAAGACACCATCTGTCTCCCATACACTAACAAACCAGTGTTAACAGCTGCTCGCAGTGATGGTGGCATACATGAAGGGATCACTGCCTCATCAGCTTCAGAGATGAATGTGTTGTCTGTCGACCAACATGGAAACCGCAGTCCTAGTCTCACACCCAAGGGCCTCCCTCACCCCCACCAACAGCCTGGATAGCACTGCATCAACGAATGGTCGTACTTCACCTAATATCAGTGTTGCTAGCCCTTCTTCTGGACAGGAGCCTCCACAGCAGGTGTGTGAAGAGGAAGGGGGAGGGGGGAGGGAGGGAAAAGGAGGAGAAGAAATGGAGCAGAAGATGGAAGAGAAAGAAGGGAGTTGAGGGAGAGCAAGAGGGAGGGTGGGGGGAGAGGGAGGGAAGGAGAGGGGGAGGAAGAGCAAGAAGGAGGGTGGGGGAGAGGGAGGGAAGGAGAGGGGGAGGAAGAGCAAGAAGGAGGGTCGGAGAAGAGGGGGAGGGAGAGCAAGAGGGAGGGTGGGGGGGAGAGGGAGGGAAGGAGAGGGGGAGGAAGAGCAAGAGGGAGGGTTGGAGAAGAGGGGGGAGGGAGAGCAAGAGGGAGGGTGGGGGGAGAGGGAGGGAAGGAGAGGATGGGTGAGGTTGAAGTTAGAAAAATGGAGGGATTTAAACTTGATAACTACCACATTCATATCGTGCTATGTACCTCCACACTGGCACCTGCACCCACACCCCCCACAACTCCCCCATCCCCACCCCTCCACAACGTACACACAGCTGGGAGGCACTGGTCTGGTGTACGACTCCATGATGCTGAAGCACAGTTGCAATTGTGGAGGGTCACATCCAGAACACCCAGGACGGCTGCAGAGTATCTGGGCACGTCTGCATGAGACAAGGGTGGTCCACAACTGCAGAGTGAGTGTGTGTGTGGGTGTGAAAGGGTTGGAGTGGATGTGTATGAGAAGAGGATAGTGGAGTGAGTGTGCAGGCTATAGATATACCTCTCTCCCTCTCTCTGTCCACTCAGCGTTTGAGAGCACGCAAGGCGTCCCCTGGCGGAGCTGCAGGCCATACACAGTGAGAACCATGTCAGGTTGTATGGCCGACCTAGCCAGAGGAAGCCTGGCCAAGACAAGAAAGGTCTGTCTGCGTCTGAGTAGAAGGCTTAGATATGCATCTCACCCTCCCATACTCACCCTCCCACAATCACCTTCCGACACTGACCCTCCCATAGACCCCTGTCGTGCTTTCATCCAGCAGCTCGTGTGGTGGTATGGGAGTGGACCAGGACAC
>OX422186.1:9772443-9874570 GCA_949130485.1 Agelas oroides | reverse complement strand
CCGTACACGTTAGGCCTGTTTGTTTATACAAAGACATATTTGTAAAGAATAAGAGAGCGAATTACGGCCCCGAATCAGCGCATATCGCCGAATTTGAAAGCAGCCGTTAGAAATAACTTTTATGTGAGATCAGTATTCGACCGTCTATTTAAACCGTCTGACGGCAGAGCAAACTGGCTCGTTCGTGATCAGCAGCCAAGCAACCAACTGGTTTCAAAGTTGTTCCGCCAAGCATGAGTAGAGACTCCGGTGTGTCCCAAACAAGTGCGAACTCGATAATGATGGATAACCGTCCTCGGATCCCAACTCCTGATCTGGATCATCCCGGCGAACTGCTTTCCGATGGTCCTGTCCAAACGACGGCATGGCGTTCAGGAGATGCTTATGTAAACATGGGGGGAGACGACTTTAAAACAGAGACGAAAGGGGTATCTGGAGTAGAGTTTGATACAAAAATGTCCGAAACATATGTGAGCCTTACCGAATATTCCAGAAGAGAGCCGAAGGGGCACTCAGATGACCCAAACAAAACATCTCGTTGTGTGGCCACACTTCTGTGCTTCTTCATCTTTGTATCTCTTATTGGCCTGATTGCTGGGTTGGGAGGCCTTGGAATTGCATTATACAACTTTCTTCCAGCATTTCTTTCTGACGTCAAATCACAAAATGTCAGTAGTATCCAGCCCACTGCTGGCAGTAACCCTGCCACTGCCAGCAGCACAGCAGATCTACAAGCTGAACTTAGAATGCTGCAAACAACCATTGATCAAATCTCAACCATGCTGGAGGGGCTTCGACAAAATGTGGAAGCTGCTAACACTACTAACACCAACAATGGAGCTAGAATAAACCAACTAGATAGGCAAGTTGAAAACCTGTCCAACATGGTTGAAGAAATTGTAAACCAGCCATCCATGGTACCCACAGCATCATCACAAACAACAACAGCAACAACAACAACATCAACAACAGGAGCAACAACAACAACAACAGGAAACAGATTCCAAGAGATTGGCCTATATCGGAACTGCTCCACGACCCGACTTGCTTCTTGTACTATTCAAACTACCTTACTGGGAACAATACCCTCGTTTGGTGCCTGTTTGACATCAGAAGCTCTCCTGAACGCCACAGGAAAGTACAATCTTGACCTATACTGTGCTATCACACAATCAGGACAAGAAACAAACCCACTTGTTGCCACACTGGATGTAGATGAAACCAGAGGTAGAATTCGATGTTTTTGCTATGTGATTGTCAACAATGCTGATACCCCTCGATCATCACCAGTTGAGTGTGCCTTATATGCCACACGATGTCCAACTAATTTCTACCTAAACACAACCGATTTCTGATGATGATAAAGTGATCACCAAATATTTATTTGATCCTACTACTATGGATTGGACACAAAATGACAGCTATTTAAATCCTCAGTGTAACTTCATATCATATACAACTGTATCAGTTGTAATTGTTATCATATCTGACTTGTGCAGAGCCAACTGTCCCACAAAATGCAAGAGCTCAGTTTTTCTCTCCTATTGTACCATCTCCATTTGAAGAGCAATGTACATTTCAATCATGGCGTCAAATTTTGTATCAAGCACATGGTGTACAATGGAATTATACTGTATCTGGCACAATAATAACATTGTCTTACACCCCCCATTAACTACCAGTATATGTTATGTATACACTTGCTCTGTAATTTGAGAGCTTAATGGAGACAAAATGTCGGTTTCACATTTCCGCTAGTCAACAACATTCAATGCTTATGTAATCAACTGGAATGTAGCCAATCCGGTAGTTTCTTGATGTCAATAATTTGGTTGGCATGTCAATAATTGTAGCCCAAACCATACCATAGCACCACTTGGGATGATACCCACGATCACGGACTAGTCAAGTTTTGACTTCTGTTGGGGCTATTACTTCACTTTGAAGTGTGGGAGTTGGTCGTTCTCAGGTTTCCCCCGGAATAGAAGTTGATGTAAACACAATTGTCATGACAGGTTTCCATGACAATAAACAATATGCAGGTCTCCATTTATAGACAATTTGTGTTCAAATGATGAACAATAATATCATTGTTCTTGAAACAAGGATCTGAGGGTATAGGGCATAAAGAAGTGAGGGCGTAAAAACCTGTTCTCATGCTACAATTGAAATTCTATGGAATTGGGGGTTCATTGTAGAGAGGTAGTAAACATTTAAGTTGCTGAGTTTTGAGACGAAACTTTTCAAAGTGCTTGACTGCACCTGCAACTAAGTCCAGAGGTGTGCTAGTCATGTATATATAGTAGCATCTGTAACCTACAGCTGCATTTGTGTACAGCAGATTGCAAAAGTCTTGCAACACGCAGCGGAACAGTGGAAACCACAATTGATTTACCACACATATGAATCTGATTATCTTTCCCACCTCAGCATGCCCTTCCTCTTGGATCAAACACAGTAAATCAATTGTGGTTTTCCACTGTTCAGCTTGCTTGTTGCAAGACTTTTGCAATCTGCTGTACAATAGGATGCAACTTTCCAATAAGTGGTGTGTGCACTCATGCTAAAACCACATTTTGGCCAACTTTATGTGGCTTTGCTACATGCAGCAGTTCAAAATTGAAGGCCCTAGCTGTGGTTTAGTATAGCCTCATTCCCAGGTCTTCTCACCATCCAGTTTTTGATTGCTTACAGTATACAAAAGCTAACCCTTCCCTCTCCATTTTTGCCTACTGTACTAGGAACGAGGCTGGAGTATAGTAGTGCACTTGCTGCAAAATGTTGTGTGCTGTCTTGCATGCATTATGCATAGAAGAATCTGCATCAGTAATAATACAGCTGCAATTGTATATTGTACTTGTATCATGTTAACAAGCAACTACAACACCCAAACAACTGATGTACAAGTTTAACCAGTTAAAGGTATTATGCTACAATTGCATAATCCAGGTCCTCAGCTGATCTGCTGAAATACATTAATTTTGTCATCTGATCACGTTTCCATACAAACCATGTACCAGCACACTATAATACAGAACACTGTATAGGCCTAAGTTAGCTTAGCCTCGTACCCAGGCCACGTGGGAGGAGGGAAAAGTGCCATGATGTGACAGTCTCTGTACACAACAAAAACCTTCATGTGCAGCAAAGGTTTGGAAACTAGTCCTGACCTTGAAGTTATCATACATATATATATACCAACTTAATTTCAAAAATTAGGTATATAATATATACTCTGGGCACAAGACTGCCATAGCCATGTACAGCTATAGACTATGTTATGTCTAGAAGATGGGGGGGGGGGGGGGGGGACATGACACGGCGACCATATATGGTGCATCTTATTGCATAACTTAACTGTCCAATTACCAACTGAAGGAATAAGTGATCTAACTCAAAAGCAAGTACCAAAACTGCATAAATTAACTGCGCAGAAACTTTGTAAAAAGAATTCATACCCTATGAATGCAAGGTCAACAAAATGAAGTGCTTAAACTTTGAGAAGCTGAGTATTCTTGGAAGGTGAATTCATTGATTGTGACTCACCTCCTTGGCCCTTCAATTAAAACAATTAAAACATGAATACACGTCCAGACAGAAACATGTGTCTAGCTGAAGTGCCCATTTCCCTGTCTGGATACTTCATGAAATTAGTTTATGAGTGAAATTAATTTGTGATTGTACCTCCATTTGTTGATTTGCTGCTCATAACCTCTAGCAGTCATAAGGTATACTGAGTAGCTCCTTTCAGCTTTTGTCACTAATAGTATGCCAGGCAAAACTGCTGGACACAAGGTTACTTGAAACTTTACTCATTAGTGTAGTTATTGTTCCTAACAGATGATGCAAAGATACTGTACTGGTCATGGGAACACAGTGAGTAAGTATAAAGTATATAATTATGTTAAAGCCCTTGTGGTTAGAGCTGGTGGTATGTCTTCCACTGTTGCAAGGATTCTGCCAAACCCAATAGTATCACAGTTATAATCCAGTGTAACAGTGTTGTAGCTGTAATAGTGAGGCTGCAACATGGCAAATGGTGGGGAGCCACAAGTATAAGTTACCATGGTAACCAGTTACTTCACCTTGCCACAAGTACTTCACATGCACACCAGAAACCTACAACAGTCAATGCATGTCCCGCATGTACTATCATGGAGTATGGTGGTACTCCACAAGTCCATATGAAGGGACCTTGTTCAATAGCTGTGGGATAAATCTTGAGGGGGAGAGATTTGGCACAAGAGCTGCATGTCCCGCGTGTACTATCATGGAGTATGGGTGGTACTCCATATGAAGGGATGGAAGACTTGGCACAAAGCTACATGATTCTTTTGTATTTAATGATGATCTCCAACTGATTGCCAGTGTTCACTGCTTGCCAGTGACTAGCACATTGCTGCTGGTATATAAATAAACATACTAAACAACGTACAGTACTATAGTACCCATGTAATGGAGACAATGTGTTTCTGGAACAGCAGTACTATATGTGAGGAGAGAAGAGAATGATGAAAAGTTGATATGAGATTTGTAAGTGTATAGGAAAATATATCATTCAAATTAGTAGTTTTCAACTAACTGTATTGTCAGTGCACTCTTCCCCACACCACTAGCTCCAACCAACACCAGTTTATACAGCATGGAAAGTAGCTACTGTACTATACATCACACCATTTCACATTCCTGGTTGCTAAATTAGTCACATATTGATTTGTATCATATGATGTCAACCAGCTGATAAAAATTTATAACCATTATTCCTCTTATAGTTCAAAAAAAAACAAAAAAACTCATAGAATCAATCTGCAAAACGATCACCAGATACCAGCACACAATCTGACACACAAGTCAATAAATTATTCCAGCAGTAGCTATACTACTTACAGGTGGAATACATGCACATTGCTTATAATTTGCTTTGATTACGAACTTGTTGTTTACTAAAGATAGGTCTAGCTAATACCAGACTATCTCCCAAAACGGAAGAACTTGATACTACAGTGCAAAACAGGCAAATCCCATGACACTAATGCAAGCTGTTTTCAACAACTCAGCAGTGAGATACTTGTCCCGCAATAGCTGCATGTTTGAGATCCACGATGAACAAGGAGGGTGACTTCAGTGCTATCTATGCTTCAGTTGCACCAGGATCAGGAGGACAAGAATGCTACCAGTTAAAAAATGTGCACAGCCGGCCACCACGTCTGCCCCCTCCTCCAGCCCCCTACCTCACTCCCAAGCCAGGAAGCATAAAGGGTAGAAAACCTCCAGGTTCCTTCCGTCGATGGAGTCGAAAGTACACAACTCTAAGCAAATATAATCGTACCTCTGATGGTGTGTACACGAGTGTATCTCGGACAGCCTCAAAATCTTCATTGAAGAGTTCAACTCCCAAAACCCGCAAGCTGAGTACTCTCAGAGAAGAAAAGGAAGAGGACATTGACCGAGAAACTGTCCCCCCCACCAACTCTAATAAAGCAATACACATCCTGCTTGTGGTCTTGTTGCTGGTTACATTCATGTGTATTATCATGGTAGTGTACACGTTGGTTTCATTTGAGGGCTACAAGAAGAAACAGAACATGGAGACCTATTCCAAATGCAATTGCAGTAAAAATGTGACCCCAAAAGAATGTCACAACATATTCTCCCCACCAACCTGTTCAACAGACCTAGAAACAGTATATCAGAAAGTAAGTTAGCAGAAGCTCTACTGTAGCTCCTTATCCATATTCAGGGACAGCTGAGTTAGCCATATACTGAAAGGGAAAGTCTGGTTCTGATGTTACTGGAGCACTGTAAGCAAGTGCATGGCCCCACAGTCTACTTAGCTCATTGAAGCACTGCCTACTCTTTTGTTTGTATGTTGAATAGTTAACATAAGTCTTGATCCCTTGTAGTGCATAGCTAGCTACTATCAAGCTGCAACCATGCCCCCAAGCCTGCCTGATACATGCAAGGATGGGTTTCGGCAGCCTCAGTTTTGAGTTCTCTAATGAGAGAGAATGGGACCTAGGCTTTAAGGTCTAGATCTGGGCACATAGTGTACATCAGTTAATACTTTTATTCCTGCACAATACAGGACTCTGCGAGTGTCACTGTCAGTGTTCACTGTGAATCAGAAGTCATCCCAAGGATTGCAAACCCAGTGGTTGCCACTCTCAGCACAACTGGTTCTCAGTCGCAATGCAAATGCTATATCCTGGATAATTTACTCCAACAAGTAAACTTAACCTGTTCAATGGTTAAATGGTGCTGTCCAATGACGCAGTAGTCCATAACCGTGAACCATATAGTGCAAGACAGCAATTCAATTGTTTCTGATTTGTACATTAGCATGTGTAAATTGTGCATTAAACAGCTTCTGTTGCAGCTGGTAGGTAGATTGCTCACACCAGATAATTATGTATGCTACCCTTTCGTACATTTGTATATCCATGAATGACAACTACAGCTCTAGGTCTAAAATAGGTACACAATCTGCACAAACCAGCAGCATTGGAAACACTAAACTACACGGCCTATCCTTTCATGTTATGGTTTAGTAAACAGTACTATTGATTCTGACAGGTTGTTTTTAGATGTACAGCCAAACAATCACTTGCTGATGTAGATATGTAGCTAAAAGGAAATATTATTAAAAATTAGTGAGGAGCAAATGATCCAACAGCAACAACAACCATCCAAAGAAACTCCCCAACCTCCTCCCTTGGATGCACAGTCTGTGGTTTGATATCACTGAGACACACTGTCCAGCATCCCCACAGAAGTGTAATGTGGGCCTAAGGTAAGGCAGTCATAGTCAAATTTTGGAGAATGTTATCATTACTTCTGTTTGGTGCTTGCTGTTTGCAACCCTACAGTTCTTTATCTTCTTTTTGTTTTGGACAGCCATTGAATCAGTCTCACAACCAGGTGGCTACTCTCTTATACTCTCTTCCTTCTGGAGTGTGTGTATATATGGTCTTGATCCCAGACAAAAAACAACAACAACAACTACAGGACGGATTGCTTTCAGTATTGCACAGGTAGTGTACTTGTATGCCCTGCACCTCAAAAGTCCAAAGGAGCGTGCAAGGTAGCAGATCTTGCATCTGTAGCAATGCAGCAGCCAAGGTAAAGGTCCTCGTGCTCAGCTGAAACAAATGTCACTTTCATGCAAGACAGCTACATTAGCTAACAGCTCAGCTCAGACTTCCAGCGTGCATGAGCACTGATGTATGTAGTCAGAAGCTTATAAGCTTATGAGTAAGAAATTCACAATTGCCTGGTATAGTGTAACTCAATAGCTCACTGATGCAAGTGAGAAGAGCAACATACATACATTATACATCTATGTAGAACTGGCAGGTGTTAGTTGTGAGCTACTTTCCGACTAGCCGCAGATCACAGTGATCATGAGCAGCTGTAGCCAACATTCCTGTGACTTCTGTGTGCCTAGTATTCTTAGTTTGCCTATCAGGGATTATACACGCAAGAGAGCCAGTGAATAGATGCATCAGTAATGAACCATTACAAAATCACGACAACTTTGAATGACATGGCATATAAACAGGGTTTATAAAACAGTGACAATGATAAACACAACTCGGGTAGAAACACACCTAACCCTCCTCCTGCTCCTCTTCCCCACCCCCTTGCCCAGGCAGTGGTTGGCCAATGTTCCTGTTCCTTAAAGTCTCCAAAAGAGGACAGCCTATATAGCAACAATCAGAAAACACACAATCATGTATATAGAAGTCGACTCAGATGTGAGTAGCTCTAAGTCTCCTGCCCTATAGTCTAATGCACAGGTTTCTGGAAACATTTCCATGGAAACAAATACTTTACTCTTGTTTCCAGAAACACAAAGCCAAGTACAGGTATAGTACATTTCCAGGCTGAACAGCCTGGGTACAAGGCTAGTTACTTTGCAGTGTGGCTTATCAAATAACCTGGCTACCAAGTAATTGTGCTACCCAGTGGTTGGTGAGGTTATTGTCTGGTCGCTGTACCAGCTGTGTTGAGGTACTCCAAAGAACTGGCTTCTGTGACACAAGTCCAGTCCAGGTTCAGCATCATCAGAGAAGGGAGACTCAAATTCATCACTCCTGAAATGTCAGAGGGAGGAAAGAGAAAGCAGTTACACATCTGGCTTCCTCAAGTCCTACCGGCTCCAGTGGGGCACTCACATACCTCTGTCACACACAGCTGTTCTACTGAGGTTGAGTTTTGACAGCTGGGTGAGCCTGTCCAGTGTTCCCTCTAAAATAAACTGACTAGTCACCCTGCAAGTGAGCAGCACACCAAAGCACACCAAAGTGACTCAAAGTGACCACATTGGTACCGTTATTTAGACTCACCTGGTGTCAGAGAGGCTCAAAAAATCAAGACCAACTAGCTCTGCAGAAAGACAAACCCCTAGTCGAATACCAGCCAGGACACATTGACCACATTAATGGCTTGATACATGTAAGTACCAGAAAAGGCAGACAAGTGTAGGCGTGTGGTATGTGTGCTTCACTATTTAACTACACTGCAGCAATATGAATTTTCTGATAATTACAGAATTTTTTGCAAAATACAAAATTTCTTCCTGCAATCTTGCTGATAATGAAGTCCTATGCTTGAACTGATCTATAATGCAATCCAGCTTGTCATGCTTGTCACAAAACGTTATGCATAGCTGATCTACAATGAACAATCTAGCTTGTCATGCTCGTTACAAAACATTATGCATAGTTGATCTACAATGAACAATCCAGCTTGTCATGCTCGTTACAAAACATTATGCATAGCTGATCTATAATGAACAATCCAGCTTGTCATGCTCGTTACAAAACGTTATGCATAGCTGCTCTACAATGAACAATCCAGCTTGTCATGCTCGTTACAAAACATTATGCATAGCTGATCTACAATGAACAATCCAGCTTGTCATGCTCGTTACAAAACATTATGCATAGCTGATCTACAATGAACAATCCAGCTTGTCATGCTCGTTACAAAACATTATGCATAGCTGATCTACAATGAACAATCCAGCTTGTCATGCTCGTTACAAAACATTATGCATAGCTGATCTACAATGAACAATCCAGCTTGTCATGCTCGTTACAAAACATAGCTGATCTACAATGAACAATCCAGCTTGTCATGCTCGTTACAAAACATAGCTGATCTACAATGAACAATCCAGCTTGTCATGCTCGTTACAAAACATAGCTGATCTACAATGAACAATCCAGCTTGTCATGCTCGTTACAAAACGTTATGCATAGCTGATCTACAATGAACAATCCAGCTTGTCATGCTCGTTACAAAACATAGCTGATCTACAATGAACAATCCAGCTTGTCATGCTCGTTATAAAACATAGTTGATCTACAATGAACAATCCAGCTTGTCATGCTCGTTACAAAACATAGCTGATCTACAATGAACAATCCAGCTTGTCATGCTCGTTACAAAACATAGCTGATCTACAATGAACAATCCAGCTTGTCATGCTCGTTACAAAACATAGCTGATCTACAATGAACAATCCAGCTTGTCATGCTCGTTACAAAACATGCATAGCTGCTGTGTGTAGTGTGAGGTCAAGCCATGTGAGTTCACTCTGTATACATCATTAGCCTCACACTCTTAGGCTTTACTGGCTTCTTCTCCTTGCCACCAAAGAGCCCAGGAATAAGACTAATGTACGATGCTATTAGGTGGTGAGCAACCAACCGGAACACAAACTTTGACTAAGGGAAAGGTTGTTGGACTAACCAGCAATGTGCTTGATGCCCTCATCAGTAATCAGTGTATTGTCCAGACTCAGCTGTCTTAGACCATTGAGACCTGCAAAACAGACCACAAGATATAACCTGCTAACCTGAGGTTCACGGCGGACATGCTCTCTTTCCCACTAACCCTGCAGGAAGGGCATGCCATAGTCCGTCAGCTTTGTGCGGCTAAGAGACAACTCAGTCAGGGTGTTCATGCCGGCAACCCAGGCAATGCCAGCATCTGTGATGTGGCAGTAGTCCATCAGACTCAGGGAGATGAGGGGGAACTCTTTGAGGAGAGAGATTAGTGTCCATTGACAACCAGTTTCTCTGATGACACGTCTAAATTACTCTGGCCAAATAAACTTGTACACCTAGCACCCCATGCAGGCATACCAGGCAGTTGCTCAACAGCCAGCCCCACCCTTTAACTTTCACAACAGACAGACATAATCTTGAGGTTGACAGTCAAGAGTGAGTCATTGGTTACACTATGGTTACAGATAGTTGCGTACTTGATATGATCTCCATAGATTCATCAAAAAATGAATTTCTGTCTGGAAGCTTCAGAGTGTTGAGATTCAATCCTGCAAATAAGCACATGATATTTAAGGTACGCACACACACACACACACACATGTACTCACGCACACACACACCTGCCAGCTGCCGTAGACTGCTGTAATCCATGACCACTCCACTGAAGTTCAGAGAATGCAAGTTACTGCACCCACTGAGGGAGTCAATGGCACTGAGTGCAGTGCAGTGTGCCACACTCAGGGTGTGGAGGTGGGCTAGCTGGCAGAGGGGGGAGAAGGTGTCCACCTGAAGTGTGTGTGCACGCATGTGTAAATAAGAAGCATCTTCTTGGGCCAACTGACGAGCTCACAGTGGTGTTCAAGTCTCACCTTTGTTGACTTGATACTCAATATTTCTAGTTGTGGTGTTCCTATAGACAAACATAGAATGAAGGTGGAACCCATATTAGCTACATGCAAACTACAAGAAAAGGGCATGGTTCATTTTGTAGCGTGCAAGCAATTTGACTGAGGAGAACCCTCCAATTAATTACTACTGTATGCACATGACGTCTACTCTCATACCTCCCTCCACACACACACACCCAAGCCCCCCCCACACACACACATACCACACACACACCACACACACACACACACACACACACCACACCATACACACACACACACACACACACACACACACACACACACACACACCACACACACACCACACACACACACACGCACACACACACGCACGCACGCACACACACACACACACACACACACACACACCACACACACACCACACACACACACACACATACCACACCATACACGCACACACACACGCACACACACACACACACACACACACCTTGTGGCAATCTCTCTAGTGATCTGGAAGTAATAAGTGTGTGAGAGAGGTCTAGCTCTCTCAGACTCTCCAGCGGCAGGTGTAATAGGTGTCCCACTCCCCTGTCCGATACCTTCACCTGGCTTAGCTTCAAAACCTCAATGGACTTGCAGCCTATGGCAAAGATCATGTACAATATATACATGTATATCCCTTAATACTGCAATATTCTTGGCTTGGATATTACAGTATTCCAGGCTGGGATATTACAGTATTTATGGCTTGGATATTACAATATTCCTGGCTGGGATATTACAGTATTTATGGCTTGGATATTACAGTATTCCTGGCTGGGATATTACAGTATTTATGGCTTGGATATTACAGTATTCCTGGCTGGGATATTACAGTATTTATGGCTTGGATATTACAGTATTCCTGGCTGGGATATTACAGTATTCCTGGCTTGGCTAATACAGTATTCTTAGCTTGCAGCCTTGGCTAGTAATATTTTAGCTTGTATTTATCCACCTCCTCATCCTTGAGAAATTGTATTAGAAAATTATTTCAGGCGTCCGCTACCTGATACCCCAATAGCTGACAGACTCACATCTGATGGATCTGCAAATGGTTTCATTCAGCTGCTTACATCCATTCAGGTTCAGGTAGGTCAGTCCTGAGAGATCTGGGGAGCAAATAAACTAGCTTCATTCCTAGAGATTCCACACAGCTTTTGTTGTTTGCAAGATGCAGCTATATGTCAGCAGGATAAAGGAACATAGCTGCAAGACAAACGGTCATGTTGATGGGAGTGCAACGATGACCAGAGTTAGGAATGAGAGTAGGTTGAGACTAGATAGTGCCAGTTTCCCTTGTTCCCAGTCCTCCGCCACAGCTATCGTCGCTTGCAGTACGAGTAGTGCATATTTGTACTGCAAGCAATGATAGCTGTGGAATGAGGACTAGGAAGGAGGCTAGTGCCATTAAGGTCTACCACATGCTTACAAGGAAAGAGACTCATGACAGCCTTGTCGGTGATGATGGTGCATGATCCTAGACTGAGGTGGGTCAGTGATGTGAAGTACCTAGGGAGAGAACACCACCAGTGAACATCAGAGCTTTGAATACCCAACCAGGAAGACTGGCTTACCGCAGGCCACCAAGGAGCTCGTTGGTGGCGTAGGGATAGTTGTCCAATCTCATACTCTGAAGGTGGCTGAAGTGGAGCCAAGGTGGAGGAAAGGAGGAAAGAAGGTAGGAAGAGTGTGTGAGGGAGGAGAGAAAAGAAAGAGTATTGGCTCACAGTAAATTTCATAGGCAGAGATAAAACAGGGGCTAAATCAGATCCCATACAGGTGAGACCTTCCGATCTACCTACCATCCATGGAAGGCAGTGAGTGTCTTTGTGTGGAATCTCTTTGCTTCCATGAGTGCACCGATGAGGCGCTGGGCAGCAAGGGGAGTGAGGGAGGTGCAGGAGGGAAGGCCATAGCTGGTACTCCACCACACCAGAGCCTGGGTACATAGGGTCTCCAGAGAGGGGACAGAGCAATGGAGGTGAGGGACTGGAGGGAGGGAGGGAGGGAGGGATGGAAGGGGGTGGGAAGGGGAGGGGAAAGGAATACCATTGTATGTGGTATCTAATCTTCAGCTCATATCAGTTTTATTCCCAGACCCCATTATTCCAGGAGTGATCTGGGAATGAGACTATAGACAAAGCAGGCATATGAATTAGTGCGAGATTTCATACACTGTACCTTTCTCAACGACAGGAGAAATGGCAACTTGAGCTCTCTTCATGGCTGCTTTTCTGGCTGTATGAGAGACAGTTTTCTCAAAGTGTTCACAGATCGTAACTTACTTCCTCCTTCCCACCTGTGTTCTGTCGCATCTCCACTTGCATCTGGGGGTCTCCGAATGCCATGTGAGCCTCCTTTCCCCCCAGTCTGTGTCCCTCCCCACCAAACAGCTCGTCACCATCTCCTCCCATGAAGGGAGGCATCATAGGTGGAGCAAAATGAACATTCCTCCTTGGTTGAGGGAGGGGAGGGGGCATGTTTCTACCAAAGAGGCCCAAGTTGGGTGGCGGAGCAGGGAAGTTGAGCGGGGGTTGCTGATCAGATGGATCATCATCACCATCATCATCATCATCATCATCACTGGGGTCAGAATGTGACAGCACTTTATCTTGCTGGTCTGGTTCCTGTTCCTCTGTTTCCATAGCTTCACCAGAGTCATCTGCTATCCTAAACTGGTCTGACCTTTGACCTTGGTGTGGCAGGTGCTGGCTTTCACCAGACAATCCCCTAGCAACAGTCATTGGAGATTTCGCCTCACCACCTCCCGCACTCCCAAGCACGTGACCTCCTCCACTAAGAATACCCCCCTGAGCACTAGGAAAGTGACTGCCGACACTCGGATGGTTTCTGGCAAAAACATCTTTCTTGAAATGTTCAGCTTGGTGTCCACTACTCTGGGACTCCTCCCCGCAATCCATCTTCACCTCTGTTTGCTCTCTTGTCTTCCTCTTGGCAGTGGCAGGGGCCGAGGGGTGTCGACTCACCACCAAGGAGACGGATGGACATAGTCCAAGAGACTGAAGGGTCAACTGAGCCTCCTCCAGGGTAAATTCATGATGGGGGAACGGCTGAGTGGAGAAAGAGGAACACTAAGACAGCCACTCATACCTTGATATTAGCTGCATTCAAAGAAGAGGTGTGGGCTGATTTTCAATGGTGGGCCAGAGATTATGGTTTCTGTACAGGCGTGCTGAACAGAGCTCACCTGCACAAGTTGCACGCTCCTGAGCTTGGGCTCACTGGACATCACGAAAGTAGCCACCTCATGCAGGGAGGCAGTGGCGGGGAAGTTGTGGCGTAACACTCTCCCACTGGGTAGCCTGACCTGCAACAATGAGTGGTACGTTTCTTGCTGTTGATAACAGCTTCTTCTCAGCTTGTGTAACTCTTGCATAACTCTGTAAATATCTGTAATCTTGGAGGGCAACTCAGTAAACTATTATATAAGACACACTCACCTGTACTCTGCAGATATCATAATTCTTCCTCTCTCCCCCTCTCTCCTTATTCTCCTCACCCTCTGTGCCTCCCCCTCTCCCTCCTCTCTTGCCTCCACCCTCGTCCTCCTTTCTCCCACCCACAGCTTGCTGTTGCTTCTCAGGAGTTACCTGTTTGGAGCGATCCTGCATTGCCTTCCGGTCGTCAGCGATCTGTCGCTTGATTTGGTGCAATGCCTGCGTGAGTCATCAGACACACACCATCACATCATGACACCCAAAGAGTTCCATCAATAGGACAAAGAAAAACTGGGTCAGGGGTACATCCCTCTGCACCTACAACATGTTGAAACCCTGTAGGAGGATTATTCCTAGACACTGGCGATTTTATGTAGGAGGAGGTGAGGGAGGGTGGGGGGAGCAACCTATAGACGTGGGAGCGTAGTCAGGTACTCTACCGGACATTGCATAATACTGAAAGTCACCTGGAGTGCTTAGTTGAAAGACCATGATATTGCGCAATGCCACATGGATGGTGCATCAATTAGAATACACAAATAGGAAGTAAAACCATTGGCAAAAGTTAGCTGCATATCATAATCTGAATGGGAAGCATGGTTGTCCTACACACCATCCCCCCCCAACCACAAACTCCCCACCTTGATCTCAGCCACCCTCTGCTCCCTTGCCTTCTTCACCACCTCCTCTCTCTCCTTGGCAGCATACTTCTCCTTCTCTCTCATGTGATCCTCCCCCAGGTTGTACCGACTGCGCATGGGCTGAGAGGGGGCAGAAAGGTCTTGCCGAGATGAGACAGCTGGATGGATGTCCGGCTGAGAGGTCATGGGGGGTGTTGTGAGGCGGAGTAAGGGAGTAGGTTGAGATGATGGAGAGTAGAGGGGAGGTGCAGACGAGAAGCCTTGTTGAGATCTCCGCAATAGCCTGAGAGAACAAACAGCTTACCTCACAACAACAACAACAAAATATCCATACTGCATACACAAAAGACCAAGACCTGTTTAGCTTAGAGCGTCATGTGGGGCTGGGGGTTCTATGATAAGGGCTCTCACAGACAACACCACATGTGCCCCCCTTTAACTACTCACAACCACTTTATGCCCCCTACTCACCACTCAGTGGCAGCCTGGAGGTTGAACTGGGAGCCTGGTGACGTCTGTGCCATGGCTACCTGACACTCCTCTATCTGATCAGGCTCAAAGCCCATAGACAGCAGCTGTGCGTACAACGCGTCCTGCATGATGACTTCTGTAGTTCAACTGGAGTGAACTGTCAAAGCAGCGAACTAGTATCTTCGCCTCGATCGTTTCTCAGTCCTTTCTCAGTCAGTTTGTCAGTGTCATTTCCTAAACAATGCGCACCATATATTAGGTCTGGCCACGCAGCACGCAGATAGTACTCGCACCAGCATATTCTCGAATGCTGAAACTAGCTATGGAGGAGGATTATGGAGAGAACAGTACCAGTAAAGGAGAGGAAAGGTGTTGCACAGTACAAATCAACCTTTCACTGATAATGTTTTGGTGCATGGGAGTCCCCTAGGATGCTGAAACTCAAAGTACATGAGGAGGTAGATTCTAGCTTTTCTCCAGATGAGAGAGATAGTGCAAGAGGAGGACTGCTGCAAGGATCAACCCATTAATGCAGACATGGCTGTCCTGAAACATGAAGAAAATGAGAACAGGCCAGTTAGTTGGTCTGAACGTAATAAGCTGCTTTCTGAGATTCTCCAAGAAACTAGTCTTATCTAGTGGAGAGTTAGTTGATGCATGTACACAGTATTGTCATGGTTAATGGAGCACACGGGGGAACAAAATTGAATGTTCAAATTGTAGCTAAGATCTACACTGAGAATGCGCTAAGGGTACAAAGATGTGAAACATGTAAAAGAGAGGATAAAGTGTGAAAAGAAAGAAAAGATTGAAGACCTGAAGAACCAAGTCAAGGGGAGGTTGACAAATACAAGAATAAAGTTTATCAGATGGAAAAGGAAACTCAGGAAATGACAGAAAGATTTGAAAGTAACATAAAGGAGCTCGAAATACAACAAGCAGAAGTAAAGATTGAAAGTGAACAATCGAAGCAAGTCTATGAAGCAAGCTGGGAGCAAGCTGGGAGCAAGCCTAATTAATGCATGTGCGTTGGAGCAGGCAGAGAAAGAAATTGAACTGGCTAATCTGAAAACAAAGCTGAAAAAAGGTTTGAATATGATTATGAAATGTTCAAACAGGAGAAGAAGGCCAGAAAATGTAAACATAAACTTGCAGACATGGAAAAGTTGAACAAGAACTCGTATTAGAACTGGGAAAAGCCAAAGTACAAGTGGCAAAATCAAGGAGAGAGAATGCTGAGATGAGAGCTACTGTTGCAGAAGAGAGAGAGCAAGCAGTTCGCAAACAAACTATGCAAAGAAAATGATGTTATAATCCAAGAGCTGAGTCAATAATGACACAGAAAACCCAGGACTCGACCATTCGCATTTGATTCTATTTCTGTGATTAGTTTTGTATACCACTGTCCCTGTACTTTCTAGCTCACAATCCAACTACACTGTTGTCGTCCATCACATTTCTTCATCTACACCTGCTGGACTGATTTGGGTTATATTCTATAAGTAATAGTTCTATAAATGAATTCCAAGGCAATAAATATTTCTCCTCAACGCACTCATTCCTATGGCAAGTAATTGGTTTCAGTTATGTTCTAGTGTCTTCAAGTGTCCACACTTTCTGTGCATTATTGTCTTCACTAGTTGTAAATCAGTCTCCACGACTTTATTTTTGGTTACAAAAAAGTTCGATAACTAGCACTGTAACGGCTGAGTTCAAAGTTCAAAGTGAATAGCACATGCGCATATATACGTTCAATTAGGAATTACGGTATCTTAATTTATTGCTACGCGCGCGCCGCACGCACAGAACGGTACCCCGCCACCTTAAGACAGTACTGAAGTAGTCTTGAAACCAAACCCTTGAAAGATTGGAAAGGAGGGTTAATAAGGGTTTTGCAAGATGTTAAGCCTGACCAGACAGTTGTCTGATTGCATGGATGTAGTATTGAATTTCAACCACCTACCCCACTCAGGACAATACACAGAGGGAATTAATTGAGTCATAGACAACTCTCCAAGATGACCTGAGTTCAGTGTCCTTGTGGCTCCTGTTTTGCCCTCAGTGAAGGGAGGAGTCATGCAGACATGGGTTAAACAGATAAACCAGAGCTGTTCTGCCTGGGGAATGTAACTCATTTGTTGGCTGTTACCCCTAGCAACTCACTGCCACACCCAGTACACCTCCACCCCTTCCACTTCGTGTTATTCAAGTTCAAAGATTTGGTTGCTAAGCAACATCCAACAAATATGTATTATAGACTGATGTATATGTAACTGAACTTCATAATCAATCTACCCCACCCATGCAATACAATACAAAGGGAATATAATTATGCTAGAGGAATGTAAAACAGAAGTAGTTATGCTCTAATACACAATGGGTCATACATATCAGCAACAATATACAGATGTACTTTCCAAAAATGAAACACTGTTGATATATCTGCTCAAAAAGTATTTCTATCCCTAGTGCAGAGCTGCAAAGAAAGTGCCATTCCTCTTTGGCCTGGGTACAGAAGATGCATTGAGCCCAGACCTGTAGGAAAAAACAAAAGATCCTAACCACAGAGACTCTACTACACCACAGTCATTAGCCTTAGCCTCATACCCAAGCCACATGGGCTGGGTACGAGTCTATACTAGCCTCAAAACCAGGTACATTGGAAGAATATGCCCAGCGTTTGTTACTTGAACTACACTGTCAACTTGAACAATTTTGACCTTGGAATGATGACAAAGACAATACACACTCTCTCTCTGCACACACAGTGAACACCAATGCCCACCTGGTCATGAGTGGAGTTCTTCCTGCAAAGACTTTAGACTTGGGGGACTGACAGGAGCCAAGGAAGGGGCTCTCTGGCACTGGTCTCAGTTCAGGAGTGGCAGGGGAGTGGCCCCCTGGGCTAGACGGGCAGGAGGGCGTAGGAGATTGGGGTTCAGGGTTGTCCACAGCAGAGAGGTACTGGCGCCAATAGTCGCCTGAAATGCCAAGTAGGCGCTGCATCACCTGGGGTAGGAGGAGAAAACAAAGAATGAGTAGGGATCAGCAATAAGGAGTGAAGAAATCACCCAATCTCTCATTGCTGTGTATCTACACAGTACCATACATGCTGCAATTGATGCTCTCCCACCTTGGGTTGTTTCTGCGTGTCCTGCCACATGACAGATGGTTCAGGGTTGGCACAGCCATGGCCTACAATGGTTGGACCAAACACCTTGGCCAGACTAGCAGCTGGCATCTTGTTGGCGTCACTGTAGGAGGCAACCCTGTGTGGAAGGAGAGAAGAAGGGAAGTGCTTCAACAGTCGTGTATTCATGCTCCACAGGTCTCTTGTTACGGTGGTGTGTGTTCACTTACTTCTGCAGGTGGAGTATCACAAAAGCAAGAGTGTCCTTGTTGCAGGGGGGCAGCTCAGCTATAGACTCTAGTGTAGAGGCCAGACCTTCTTCCTCACTCTCAGCCTCTGCAGGGACAAAGGTCACAACATATCTATAAGGTATATGACACCTTCTTGTCATGCTACCAGTAACACAAACTGAAAGTAGATGTGCAGGCCTCACACAGCCATTCCTGTACTGCATGCTGGGTGAGGCCTAATAAATGATTCAAGTACTGACCAGTGGCCTGCATGAAGGTATTGTGCATGCGGAATGTGAGCAGAGGCTCTCGGAGATTGCGGAGAAAGTCCTTGATGACACCGCACAGCACATTGATGTCTGCCACCTTCTCAAGGCCAGGGTTACCCTTCACACGAAGGAGACGCTCCTTCGCCTCCTTGATCAGCTTGTCAGAGCTGAGGGTAGAGATTAGTGCACAACATGCGCACAGAAGACAGGATAGGAGGGTACACAACATATCATGCAGAGCAGTAGCGCTCTACCAGCAGCAGATTCTCTTGGACGTGGTAAATGGAATTAACAGATATTTATAGCAATCTGTGTCTACCTACCCTGGCACTCGGTAGATGCCAACTTGTGTGAGTCCTCTCCTCTCAACCTCAGTTACACAGTGAACAATGAGGGCAGGCACACGGGGGACAATGGTGGGACAGAAGGCAGCCAGGTCAGCATCCTGTTAGAGGAGAGGTGAAAGACTTGGACCTAGGCTTGTAGTAGTAGTTGGATGTCAAAGCACAGTTCCCAACACATTGGTATACTATGTTGCAATACCAAAACATTCATCAGCACTGATGTGTATTAATGTTCTTACATGCAGCTTCCGCTTGGGTGTAGGGACAGAGGGCACACAGGGGAGGGGCACATTGGCCTTGCAGTCTGGGTGACATACTGAACGGCAGTCTATGTGGGAAGGAGCATTGCAGGGGAGGGTTTCACACAAGGTATATGGTAAAACTAATGTCTGCTATGAACAGTCTAGAACATACCTCTGCACTTGAGGCAGTTTTTTCCAAACTTGATCTTCTTGTTACACTGCAGATCAGCCAGACAACACTGTCAATACTCCACCCGATATCAAAACACACAACACTAGCTGCAGGCCTCCAGATTTGTGAATAGTCGTACTACTAAACTCACCACTTGACAGGTTTCAATCTTGATCAGTGTCTTCGTGAAAAATGTGTGGGGCTGAGGAGGGAAGAGGAGAGGACACACGTTCACTGCCAGTGTCTGTTTTGCCATAACATACTGAGGATTGCACACAGGTTGCCTTTTTTAAATTTGACCAATCAAGTAAGATGTGGCTTAGGTGATCCACAATGTTTTTTTACTGACAAGTGAAGCAATTCATGGTGGACACTGGCGACCTACCCTATGCATGTTGATGTTGGATTGACTCCGTTTCACAGTGGGGGGCGTGGCAGGCACCAGAAAGTCACCACCATTCTCTTTGTCAGTGTCAGAGGTGGGAAGATCGGGGTACATCCGGGGAGAGAGGGGTGGAGCACTGGGGACATTGTCAGACTCAAACTCAGACACCTGTGACATCTCGTCCTCTCGTGGAGGAGGACTCATAAAGGCATCCTCCACTTCATCTGTGTGTGTGTGTGGAACAGAACAGTTTATTGTCATACTGGAGATTCCAGTTCAATGTTGTACTCAAAAATGGTGCATACGCACTAGAGCAGTTCATTTTCTCCTGTCTCATCAGTTGAGCGAACTGCAAGAGCAATCAGAACCATACGTAGTACCAAGAGTTTATAACAGTTATGAACTCTTGGTAGTATGCATGCACCACTTTTGTGTGACAACGAACTTGAAATCTCCACACTTCACTGGGTGGCTAATTGTAAGTCAATCGCAGCATTTCAATGATCATTACCTCCACACTACTAAATTTTATAATGCCTACACCATACTTCCTCAATGGTCACCACTATCGTTTGTTTCACTGTGCAGTCAATGTTTTAGAACAGTGACTAGGAAAGGAAACATGGTATACTTTACAGTTCCCTTTTGATTCACTACTCGCTGTTCTCACTGCACACTCACCTTCTATGGATCCAGGGCTGGCCATCTGCTTGAGGTGAGCCTTGGTGGGACGTCTCCTGTTCTTGTGTGGAGGGGGTCTCTTGAACTGTTTCTCCAGACGAGGAACTTTGTGCAGCTCCCCCTCCGAGCTCAAGGAGGACTTGCCACACTTGGGGTCAGAGAGAAGGTCTTCAGCTGCCTCCTTTTGTGTGTGTGTGTGTGTGTTATGGTGGGAGTCAAAGTAACAGTTATCGTGAGAGATCACAAAGTTGAAGTTGTAAAGGGGGAGGGAGGAGACAGAAGGGAAACTCTACTAGCAACTCACAATGGATATCTTTCTTCTCTTGGGTGGGGAAGCCTTCCGGGAGATCTTGTCAATACTGGCTGTACGACGCTGTGAAGAGTACACAATTATGATGAGAAGTATATATGCTTATTCCCAGGCACCTCCCAGCTTTCGTCTCAGACAGAGAGACAACTGGAATAGGAATTACATTATAGTTATATGCACGCAAGGTAGTGCTAACTTGGTAGCTACACAAGAATTAGATGCATATGAAAATGACTCACTCTCTTCCATTTTGCTCCATTTCTCAAGAAAGAGACATCCTGAAGGGATTAACCATAAGTGTACATACCAATAATGATAAGCGATGCACTGAAGCCCCTCCCTCCAATCCTCTCACCTCATCCACGTCAATAGGGTCCACACTAACATCAGATGGGGACAGAGCTACACTGGGCTCATCCAGAATGCTCCTCCTATAGCAGAGTAGACATGGCTGAGTTAAATCACAATGTCCTTATGTCAAGTCCTGATTTGGTAATAGCTATGGGCCTGGCATACCGTGGAACCTCCCTAATATGGACACTTTTGACACATAAGTGTTCTTAATTACGGGGAATAGTATATAAATTCTCATTCAAAAGGTGTTTTGAAAGGAGGTTTCAATGTAGTTGTTCCTGGTCTGCTATTTTCTCCAATGCTTATCCACACACCCAGGGCTAAAAGAGGATCTTCTCTTGTTTTTGAGGAAGGCCAGGCTCCTCCGCTCCTCTGCTGTCAGTGTGTTCAAACGATTGTCTCCTAGCAACTCTAGGATGATTGTGAACTGCTTCTCCTGGAGAGGATAACAGTCATAATTAGTACGGTTAGCAGATCACAGTGAGTTGCTGGCAAACACACTCATGTTCAGCAGCTACACACCAGCAGGTTAGAACAAAGTATTATGGTTGAGGTAAAGTACAATCAAGTGATTGAAGAAAAAGATAGAAAAGAGTATTCCGAGAGCAAAATATTATCGTAGAAGTATAATATTATGGTAAAGGTACAACCGAAGAAAAGAGTATTCATTGCACAAACAAATTTACTAGCCTGTGGTTGAGTCCTGGGAGTTTTGAGTCTTTAGCAACGATAGCTCTGCACTCAGTTCATGGACTTTAGCATCACTCTGTCTACGAGCTTCATCATATTTACGTACTTTTGCTTCTGCTGCTTGTATTCTAGCATCCTTTCGTTCACACTCTTGTTCTGCTGCTGTGGCTCTCATTTCAGCATTCTGCCTCTTTGCTTTTTCCAGTTCCACTTCAACCACTGCTTTTGAAATTTTTATTGCCAGAAGTTGCTGTCTAAGTTCCCCAGCTTCTTTCTCATGTCTCCACATTTCACGGCTGTATTCTGCTTCCTTTTCAGCAAGTTTTGTTTTCATTTTGGCCAGTTCAATCTCTTTTTCTTTCTGCTCCTTCTTTGCAATCTTTAGGCTAGCTACTAGTTCTTGGATCTTTGCTTGATAGTCTTGCTTACTTTGTTCATTCTGTGTTTTAAGCTGCTTCATTTTGCTTTCATACTGTTCTTTCATTTCCTGGGTTTCCTTTTCTTTTTGATGAACTTGGCTCTTGTATCTCTCAACTTCTTCGTCTTTCTTCTTGAGCTGGTTCTTCAGCTCTTCAATTTCTTCCTTTTTTTGAAGCTCTATCCTCTGAATTTCCTGATCTTTTTCTTTTAGCTGACCCTCTGTCCTCTCCTTTTCCCATTTAACGTTTGCCAACTGTGCCTTCAGCTCATCCTCACTGCGTTTCTTTGCTTCAATTATAGCATCCTTCTGTCTCATTTCATCACATACATTACTCAGACTTTCTTCAAGTTTAGCAAGTGATCCATTCTTACCCCTTGGGTGATCTGGCAATGATGAATGTGGACCAATCACTAGTAACTCTCCTCGAGATAAGTAAGTTTCTTGAAGAGACGCAGGGAGCATTTTATCACGTTCAGACTGAGTGATTGCCCTATTCTCATCTTCTTCGTGCTTCAGGGCAACCACATCTCCATGAAGTTGCTGAAATACTTTGACATACTCTGTTGCTCCGCCACTCGTAGACAAAACGAGATCATCAGAGACGGGTTGGCCATTGCAGCAGTCCCCCTCTAGTTCACTCGTACTGTCCTTTTCGTCCGGAGAAATCCCAGAATCAATTTCCTCCCTTGTTGTGAGTTTCGCCATTTGAGGAGACGCTAGTGGGTGGGTCTTAGGGGGATCGGGGGCGGTCACATTCTGACAGCGGGTGGTGGCAGACAGTTCTCTATCGAGTTTGTCGGCCAAGTACGACAATGATGAAACTGAACGCAGGAGCTTCTGGAAGTCAGTAAACGCATTGGACTGCAGCTTCACTCTGTTAGCGATAGCAGACACGAAGTCTCTAGCCTTTTGGATGGCGGGGTAGCCAGAACTCATTGAAACGCTAAGCTGCTGCTGGCCTATCAAATCTTTAGACCACGCTTTATTGATTACCACATCAATTTCGGGCATTAGAGCGCTTGCTAAGTCAGTGGCTAGTCGTTGAATAACGACATAGTAGACAGACTCGTACTCAGCCTCCGCCATTAGCTACGATATGGGTATTTCCCTTGCAAAGCAATTACGTCATCATCGTTGTGGGATATGATATGGGATATCATGTAGTCATGTTGGTGCGTTAAAGACAGTTCAGTGCACCGCAGTCATCAGCAGTGGCTTGTAGCTGAATGGTTAGGGCCTAGTGTTACAGTTAGGGTTAGGGCCTGGGAATTAGTCTCGCGTAGCCAGACTCTCGCGAGAGTCTGGCTACGCAAGACTACCTGGGAATGGGGTTGTTCCCTTCTTTTGTTTATACCATGACGTAAAGATGACGTACTTGGCAGGTCGCACTAGCACTTGGAAAGTTGAAGTCGACTTGTTATATGTGGCGTGCCATTGGCCATACGGGAGGACCACGTGTCTCTACGGAACTGGGTCGCGTAAGGTGCTGGGTGAAAGCCGCATACATCGTCATTAATTTTGTACTAAATACATCCTCTGTCAACGTGCAACGTGCATGCACCGTGCCACGCCCTCTGTAGACATTTGTCAGTTGTGAGGGCTTGATCAACGTCAAGGAGGAATATAAAAGTGATGACATACATTACAATGGTGTTGAGATAGCACTGACACAGCCCTAATGGAAAAACTGAACCAACCAACATCCTCTAACTCACTGGCAATGTGTAAAAAACTACCACCATACTCCATTTGAAGCTCATTTGGTAGGATCATGGAAATTAAACTCCCGTGTAAACAGCAATTGGTAGCCACAAAAGTTTTTCTTTTTCTATGACATCATGGGTCGAAGTTGCAAGGCATATTAAAGATCACATGAATCATTATATCTCTGTTGTTCCTTCAAATTACAGCCAATGCCCAGAACTTTGTGCCCTCATCCACTACACATATGACTTAATGTCTTGTCTCAACCCCCCACCAAAAAAACAAAAGACATTTCATTACGAAATCTGGATCTTTTCTGCTACCAAAAACAGCTCTCAGGTCTCAACTGTACTGTATTGGTAGTTTGTAGGTTGAGTTCACTCCTGCTGAGTCCATTTTCTCTGAGAGTTTCTAGCTTGCTGAAACGTCATGCTGGCTAGAAAAGTCTATATTTGCATCATCGTCCCTGGCAGATCGTGTAGTGGAGACCACAGAACTGTGGCAAATGCTTGCTTACCTGGGTACAGTTCACTGAAATCACACAGCTATTAGTTGAGTTCTTTGTTGTTAAAGATCACGGCGTCCCTTTCCTCCTTGACGTTGATCAAGCTCTCACAACTGACAATTTGTGACAAATGTCTAAGTATGGGGGGCTTGTATATAAAAGCTTGCAATAGTTTTGGTGGACAGAATGGCCACAGAGGATAATATTAGCCTTGTTACCAGGCCTTCCCCGGCTCCAGTTTTTGATCGCTTGCAGTATGCAAGCAATCAAAAACTGGAGCCGGGGAAGAGGCTAGATAGTATTCCTACTCTGTAATCTTTGACTCACGGGGGAACAACTCGCTCTATTTAAAGGGGGACACATGGGCCTAGGACCAGCTGTCCTGGGGGGAAACGCGTGATCCTAGGACTACATGTCTGGGGGGACATCCCGCTGCATCAACAATGTACTTGTGTGGGAAAAGTGCCTCCTTAAGAGAACTTGTGCTTGAAAAATTGAACCTGGAAGTTCCAAAAATAATGGGTGGCATGCCCCCAACTCCCTACACCAACTTTGCCCTCTCCTCCCATATTATTTGAAACAGGCAGTCAGTAACTATTACCACTTATGTTACACCACAGAATCCCAAAAGCTTATGGTCTCTACAAGCATTTATGTTACATAAACGTACGTATTGCTTCAGAGCTTCCTCAGCTTCAGCTCGCTTCTGCATTTGGTAGTCAAAAGAGCTCCTACAAAGTATATACATATATATATATATAAGCGACAGCAACAAACTCTCTTTTCTTCTTCCCTCTCATTTTTTGCTTCTCTTGGTTGAACAGTTGACTCAAGCTCAATTATATTCTTGCATTCTTTATTTGCTTTATATTTTGTCTCAGAAGCCCTCAGGGGCTGGCTGCATTCTTGCAGGTGATATTGTAAAAACTTAGAAGTAAAAGGTTATAAAATATGATGCAACAAATTCTTACCTTGCATGTTTCAGTTTGATCCCATTAGCTTCGTTTTCTGCCTGCAGAAACAAAGATAGAGTTAGTACCTGTCCTGCTTCCTTAAACCATATAAAATAACTAGCTATGTGAGCTGTGCGTCTTAAATTGCAACACCCAGGTTTGCTGTGTTAGTGTACAACTTCTAGACTTCATAGCATGCTTGGTCTGTCAGGTACAATACATGTACTTCAAACACAGCTTTGTTCTAACATTTTGAACATAAATGGTTTCCATCATAAAGCTAGACTTAGAATTGAAATAGTCTGGAACTAACCAGCCAGACCATCTATCAAGAGACCAGTGACAGCTTGTACATACCTTTAGTCTGCCATTTTCTTCCACCATTTCTTGTGCTCTCGCGTGAATGCTAATCTGCTGTGCCACAAACTCGGCAAAGGCTGTGAGAAGGGGCACGTCCATAAAATAAATATATAAGACATTTGTGACACTATGCCATGTAACTTTCTCTCACCTCCCTCGGTCCCAGCGCATAGCACTCCAGTTGCTGCCACTATATCGTCAAATTGGTTCACCAGAGACGTCGTTCCGGCCATTTCTAAGAGTAAAATATCACAAAACAAATAAAACAGGCTTGCCAAACTTTCACGTTCGAACTTGAGTATGAACGACAGGAGTTCAAATGGACCAATCAAACTGCTGCGTTTGAGAGTCGTTTAGTACGCATGCGTCAAGTGAACAAAATGGCTGCCGCAGTAGTGGATGGAAAGAACTTGAGCTCTGTATTGCCGCCCGGGAGCGAGCTCTCGTGTACAACAACGCAAGGGGACACTCTCAGAGGAAATGTAGTGGCCACTGACGATCAGACGAAAGTCGTAGTGATTAGTATCCTTCACTACACAGAGCAATGAAAATACGCATGGCTATACATCAACGGCATCACACAATTTGTGGCGTTATAGTTATTGGGTAACAAGAGAACAATGCTAGCAGTTGGCATAAAACATATAAGATTGTTACTAGTCTTGATTCCAAACTGTTCCCACTTCCAAATTTACCATTAATTGCTACGTGAAAACAGCAATGTTCACCTGAGGTGTGAACAGCCTAGGATGAAAGTTAAATTGATTCTACTTTGGTGTGAGGTGTGTCAAGTGGCCAAAAAAGAGCCTAGAGTATGTCCCCACTAGTCCTGTTCTCCCTAGCTCTTGTTGCAAGCATGAGGAGGAGCTCAAAAACAATACCATGTCTTCACAATGTGCAGGATGAATGTAGCACCTCAGTGTGATAGCGGGCTATATTCCTTGACCTCTTCACACCAGAAGATGACAGCTCCTTAGGAACCAACGTACATGTGATTAACCTGGAACACGTCTCGGACCTGGAGCCACTCTCTCGAGCACCACAACTGAGCCCCACTCCTCCCCTCCCCGAGATTAACCTGCAGCGAGTGAGGAGGAGGATGGAGCAGAACATTGAGGCCAAGTGGAGGGAAGTCAACTCTAGGGGCGTGGGGGTCTCAAAGGAAGCACAGCTCCTGTTTGACTCCATCAGGAAAATGTGAGTTTAATGGTATACTCTGGAGTGCAGAGATTCCCCAGATCATGCTCCCCCCATCCTTCCCAAACTGGCAGCATGCAAGCACCGAGTTAGCTACATGTACAGCCATGTAGTGGGGCGCCAGATGGGGCCAAGAGCACGTCATTACGTTTGTGTACAAAATAATATTGGCGGATTTTAATTCGGCAGTTTCAACCCTGACCACCAAACTGCCAAATTTAATTCCCCGTCAAATCTTACGACTATACTGTAGTTGAAATTACGGGATCAAACACCAATAGGACAACTGTTTATTGTTCTTTTCCAGGTATGATGACATTCGGTGGGACAATAGCACCATTGTTGTTCTTAATGATGTCAGGATATCTCCGCCCTACACCAGTGAGAACTGCACTGGGTCCTCCTCCTCTGCTGTTGGAAGGATCCAGAAGCTGGTGAGATAGCCTCCTTCCCAGGCCACTCCCAGATTTTATCTCGCAGCTGTGGGAAAAACTCGAGTTTCTCCACAGCTGCGAGATAAAATCTGGGAGTGGCCTGGGAAGGAGGCTACTGGTGAGAGATAGACAGCACTACTTAGTTCTGTAACCCCGGAAGGAGAATGATTTTTAGCGTTAGAACATTTTACTGACTGCTTCGTTCTCTATGAGGGACTCTTGGTGTTGTAATTTGACCCTTTATGGTACTAGTCTCACTTAGCCACACCCCATTCCACAAGAGGGGTCTGGTAACTTTTATGATGCTAAGGCTGCTAAGGATCTCGGGTTTCACAGTTGTTTCACACCTTGTAATTTCCTATTGAAATTGTGATACCAGTACTCATGTGACAGGATATGCGCTATGATTGGTCCCGCACTGTACAGTGTGGGGCAACAAACTGCTGTAAAATAAGTTTACCAGACTCCTTCCCTCTCTTGTGGAACAGGGTGCGGCCATGTGAGAGTATTATGGTACTAGGAACGACTAACCACTTTGTAGCATTCGTACGTTTCAGATGTGTGGATTGTAACAGAGTGTCACAAGCCAAGTTCAAACAGTGCTCACTTGATCTCATTTCATTTGTGCAGGTCTCAAAATTTCATGAAGAAACCAAGTCAGAGAACTAACTTGCACCTATGTCACCATTTATGCAGCCCAGTCTGTTATATATACTTTTATACGGCAACATACAATAGGGATAAAGTTTGTTTGCATACCTGTTCGATGAAAATCTGCATGTACAACACGGTTTGCTGGGTTGGATTTTCACACACAAACAATGCTGCAGCATGCACATGGTGTAAGTAGTGATACTCATCGTTATTTATTTCTGGTGAGGACTTAGCTACTTATGTGTGACTTGTCAAATTTGGCTTAAATGGTCGACAGTGACAAATCCTGCTGTGTGCCATGACAAGGTAGTATATCAGCAGTTTGCTGCTTGCTCAGGCTCGCCCCATGATGATGAATCATCTCACTAGTACTTGACATTAGTAGCTTTGTTCCTGGGCACTCGCCACTTCGATCTAGTCTTTGATTGCTGGCCTGGGAACAAGAAACTCTCAATTAATTTGCCTGAAATTCACCTGTTGGCATGATTTTGAGCGTGAAACCAGATCTAGACAATCCGCGTCATGTATCAGTTTTAGCTACAGAATATTGATGTTGGCTACTATAAGCAGCCAATGTATGACTTATTTCTGTGTAGAAGTGGTCAGTTGAGCTAGTGCTCAATTAAAGCAGCAGACATATGGCCAGGCTTGGATCGTCTGAAACATTTGCCTATAGAATTACAATACAATATGTATGACTGATTCTAGTTGCCTGTTAGAACTTCTATGTAAGGCTGCATTGCAGCTAGTCTGGCCTGCATGCTTGGCCCTTATAGCTTTCTTATCCACATGAGTGCTTATATTATAGATTGAAGTTGATCAACTGTTAAATATTATAGTAACAGCATAAATATAGGGTAACATCTTGACATATGGACACTAGAGCTATAACATAGTAATCTATTGTACTCTATAGTATTCTACAGTTCAAGTTTCCTGTGTTGTCTCCTGGTCATTCTGAGGTGGGTTGGTGGTGGGTTGGTCACCTCCCCCTGACACTCCACTAGCTCCAGGGCCAAGGGTCTCCAGTGGTCTGGCTTGCATTGTGGTTTTTGTTGTTTTCTGAGGAGGGGGTGGGGCCACACCTGAAGTGGATGGGGCCAGCCGGGATGCTGGTTTAACAGGTGGCCGGATTGGGCTGATGGTGGTAGCTGGTTGTGAGGGGGTGGGTGGAGCCCTCCCGAGAGGTGTCTTAGAGGGAAGAGATTGGATGGGACTGAAGGGGGCAGCTGTTGATCGTGTTGGGCTCAGTGGTGCAAATGGATCGACATGGGTTCTGCGTGAAGGCATGGAGCCAGCTAACGTATTTGGAGAGGTGGGAATGTTGACACGCAAAGGTAGGGGTAAGGGCTGGCGTTGAATGGGAGGTAGCTGAGTTCCACGCAAGGGAGAGGGTTCTCCAATTGCAGGAAGAGGTCTGGTTGTACGGAAGGGTGGAGCAGGGGGGAAGCTGGAGACAGGTGACAGAGGAGGACGGGCAGTGCCTGAAGCAGCAACTCCTTCCGTATCAGTTGTGACGTCTTCTTCTGAGGAAGTGTGTGGGGAGTTCTTCTTTGGGACTGGTTTGCCGCTGCTTGGTCCTTTACCTCGGTCTCCAATGCGTCCCAGCATGAGTGGAGGTTGGAGTGAAGTGGGGCTATGGAGAGAGGGGAGCCGGCGTGGGAGCATTGCTCCAGGCATTGAGGGTACGCCAGAGGGGCCGAGTTCATCCATACTGCCAAATGCCTTGCGTGCCTGGTGGGCTACTGCACCTCCTTTCAGAGGAGGGAGGGTCAACCGGCGGTCTACACGAGCCGGGGTCTCACCAGGGGTACGTACCAGGGGAGGGAGGCCCTGTGATGATGTGTGTGTGGAGAGAGAAGGGGCGTAATTCAAACAAGGTAATCTTGTACAGAGGAAATGATGTATGTACAATATGGGTGGACTGTGATTCTGCACACCAACACACACTCAAATGTGCACAAGATACTCTTGACAGCGTTGCTGGGCTAGTGTTATGGCAACCTTAACGCACTGCATACATAAAGCAGCTAGCCTCGTAGGAGTACAGGCCTGGGAACGAGGCTAACCCACAATTAGCATCGCTCCAGTACAGGTCTGGGAATGAGGCTAACCCACAATTAGCATCGTTCCAGTACAGGTCTGGGAACGAGGCTAACCCACAGATAGCATCATTCCAGTACAGACCTGGGAATGAGGCTAACCCACTTGTTTCAGTACAGGCCTGGGAAGAGGCTAACCCACAGCTAACTAGTGCTCTACTGTCAACAGTGTCCTGCCTTACCAGTTGTGGAGGCAGTCCTCCAGTGCTGAGGCTTCTCTGTTGGACAGGACGATCAGGTATGGACTGAAGACCAGGCAGAGTTGGTTGGGTGCGAGGTTTAAACGGTGGCTGCTGTCGAGGGATTGGAGGGATTGGAGGCAGGTGCTCTACCTCAGTAATAGCAGTAGGAGGCCTGGCAACAACCGGCGGAAGTTTCTGTAGTGCCTGAAACGGATCCGGATTGTCCCGCATTGTTGACACATCAGGTGGTTTCACCCATGGCTGTGGACCCTCCTCCTTCTTAGCCTCTTTCCCAGGAGCAAATTTGTCCTTCTTCCACCTCCTCACAACCCTGAGGGCCTCCTTCCGCTGTGCCTTGTGAGTGTAGTATCGGTACAAGAAGTACAGTGCCACTATTAATAGTGCTATTAGGACAACCGCCACAATAGCTACAATAATCCACCACCACGGGAATCCATCAGGAACTATTGGACTACCAGTTCCAAAATCTCCTTCCAGAGTTTTCCAGCCTTCGTGAGCTCGACACGAGAGTGTATTTTCGTCACAAATACCAATGGAGCGAGGGGGTACCCTGGTTGAAGTCTGCCGGCCACAGACGTTGATTCCAATACACCACGGTGTCTCTGTGGGCACAAGACTATTAACTGCTCTGACGGTAGCGTTAGTATGGAAGTAGTTAGGTGTGAACGTAAGGGAGAAGTTGTTGAGAGACGGAGTCAAAGTGTTTCCTACACTGACTACTGTAATTTGCAGTTCACTCGGGGACAACCAAGTCCCCGTGTAGTCAGCACCTAGCTGTGGGTCGAACACAAATATGAAATCAAGGTCAGCTTTTGTTGCAACTTGTGGCTGGTTGGTGGCTCGGTCAAAAGTGATGGTTATAGTATCTCCGGCACCATACTCGGTATCCATGTCATCAGGGTCGTCAGCAACAACATGTGTGATATCTGGAGTCAGATTGTCGTCAAACTCGTAGTAGAAGTAAGGGTCCATGACTACAGGTTGTGCCGCATTTGAGTGCTGCATGATGCTTACGGCCTGCACCCCCAGTGTCTCAAAAATGACCTGAGCCAGAGTCTCATTGTTGAAGCTCTGTCGTACAAGGTTCACAAACTGGTTTGGCGAGGTGAATGGGTCAACGACTGAATTGGACAGTACCTGAACTTGGAGAATGACCTCCGACACAATCGGCTGTTCAGCGGAAGACATTACGTTGCTCTGTCTTTTCACTCGATTGAGCTCCTCCATGCTGGCCCCAGCCACATTCCTCCTCCTCCTTCCCCCACTGGAGAAAATTGCCTGCACAGTTCTAATGTCCTCTTCATACACCACGTTTGCATCACGGCCATCATTGAGCAGGTTTGCACACCCAACAACGGTTAGTTCCACCTGGTCCCCAAGCTGACTTGCATCCAGTATGTCTCCTGCGTCTTTCTCACAGTAAACTGATAGTTGTGCATATGAGAGGGGCTGTTTCAGCATGAGGGCTATCTGGGACCTCTGGAACAGAGCCTGGGCTCGGTTCCCCTCCAGTGTTGAGTCATCCACAGCAATATTGCGGACTAGTACATTAGCCACTTCTGGGAGCTTGAGGCCAAAGTCCCCCTGGAGTGCAGGGGAGGTGGATGCAGAGTGAAGTGTAGTCATGTCGGCACTTAGCAAGCAGTACTGGTCAACTGCCATGCGCTGGCTGTTGGAGTCAAATCCGCCACACGAACGTGTTGTATTTGGTGCAACGGAGACTCTCCACTCACCAACAAAAATCTCCCTCATCTGCCTCTGTCCCCTATTGGTAGTCACCCTAAATGGCTGAGGGTATCCTTCATCCAGAATCGTGAGTAAGAACTCGCGGGGAGAAATCCACTGCCCATTGTAGCCATTCTCCACCACCTCAGCCGCAATAAAGGGAGGGTCAAAATCAAACAGTTGGTCAACATCTGAAGTGCTCAATATCCGGTTTGTTGACCCGTACGGAGGCATGTTGGTGTCTTCCGCAAATGTAAAGAGAATGGTGTCCCCCCTGGAGACCTTGGAGTCAGAATCTTGTCTGGGTATGTTAGCGTCTGTCGCACCATTTGCAACAAGGGACACAATTTCAGGTCCGGGTCGTGTAACCCAGACTCGTGCATTTGCTTCGGCACATCGTGGCTGATCTTCCCCTATTTGTTTATCACAGATCTCAAACCGGAATTCGTTGTATCCACTAAATCCTGTCTGCGGGGTGTACAAAATTCTTGCCCTTCCGTTCACCATGTTGACTGTAGCATTTCCATTTAAGGGGCTGGACTTGACAATCAGAGAGGTCTCGTCAATATCAGTTTCCGGTTCCAGATTGTACAGAGTGAGATTGAGTCCCTGACGCTGTGCAGAGTAGGACTGTGAGTCATCAGCATCAAACACTGCTAAACTGGAATTCCGATAAAAATACACCCCCGGGGTGGTGGTGGTCTCTGTCACTTGTGAGTTTTCAAATGGGGTAAATACGAATGGAGAGGCAGTGTCTGTTGTCCCAGCAATGTCTTTAATGATTGGAACATCATTGACATTGGCAACCACAATGCTCACTGTGTTCTCGTCACAAGCAATGTGGATGTCTGTTCCAGGTTTGAGCGGACTGCCACCATTCTCATTGAGTTGGCGAGTACAAACAGGATCAGGGTCTACTCTCCCCAACTCCCTGTCTCGTCGTGGGTCGCACACATCACAAACGGAATACACAAAGGTATCGGGTCCTACATAGTTAGGAGGAGGGAGGTATGTAATAATCTGGTGGGCATGGTACACTCGGAGACGTCCACCCATAGCCGTAGTCCATTCGTCCAAGTAGGTCCTACCACCAGTACCAGGGGCTCGGATACCGAGTCGCAGATTGCTAGTTTTGGTTTCGTTATCAGTTATGTTACTGTTGAAAGCAATTAAATCAAAATCGTCCTCCCTCGCTATGTGTATAAAATTCCTCGCAACTGGTGGATCATTGACTTCCAGTATCACAATTTCCACCACCCCCCGCACGGTGCTGCAGATGTTCTGACTGTCACATGCATTATAGTAGACATAATCAACTCCATATTGATTCATGTTCGGAGTGTATGTGAGCTCCCCTGTGGACCCGTTGTAGAAAGCCACACCTCGAGTTGGGAGGGGGTTGATGAGCACGATATTTTCCTTAGGGGGGCGCCCTTCTTCCACGTCAGAGGTGTAACTCCAGAGATTGACGGTTGTGGTACCATCCTCGTCCACAGTGAGGTTAACCTGGGGTAGGATTGGGGCATCGTTGTCGGAGAGAACTGTGACACGTATGGTGGTATTCTGACAGAGGGGAGTGTCTATGGGGTCGGTGTCACAAGCCTGGAGTGTAAATGTGATTACATCATCCACATTTCGAGAGAAATAATGTTCAGGAGGGTAGTAAGTCAGGATGCCGTACTCGGGGAACAGGCCCGTCACTTCAACGTGGGTCTCATTGAAAGTATAAGTCACATTGCCAAGGCTGGCTGGCTCAAGGAGGGAGAAAGAACCTGCGTGAAGTTGCTGTTCTGGGTCCGTGACCTGTAGGTCAATTGGGAGCCTCCAGCTTCGTGGCTGATCTTCAAGGACTTCGAGCTGCGTGATACCAAACACGGGAGGATCGTTTACGTATCGCACTGTGATGTCAATGACGGTTTGGGTAGAGTTACCTTCAGAGTCAGTAGCAGAAATAATCACTGAGTCATCGCCAAAAAAATTCACATTTGGAGTGTAGTTCACATGCATTCTTTGCTGAAAAATATCTGTCCCTGTTTCAAGGCTGACAGTGCTAAGTGTGATTTGTGACCTATCAGGAACTGCAGTTCCATTGCCCACGGCAACAACAGAAACATTCAACTCAGTACGATCTTCAACATCCCTGATCAAAATCTCAATTCTGGCCAGTGTGTCTTCTTCAGTTCTTGTGGGTGGCTGGCCATCTTGGTACAAGATCTGGATCTCAGGTGGATCATTCACTGGTGTCACAATGACACTAACACTAATCACAACACATGCACTGCTACTGTCGCACACAGTGAGATTCAACGTGTCTTCACCGTTGAAGTTCAGAAATGGTATAAACTCGATTGTACTGTTGACATCATCGGGTACAAGCACCCAGCTATTTGTTGCACTCCCAGTGAAGCTAACGACACGGGGGTATGCATTATTTGGAACAAGATCATCTTCAACATCTCCAAAGAACCGTGTCAATGGGACCAGCATTCTAGTATCTTCTTGCAACACGAGTGTTAAGTTGTCGGCAGGGTAGGGTGGGTCATTGACTGGGTTTATCACGACCGTGACTCGCTGGGGAGTCGAGCAGAGGCCTTCAGAATCACAAGCGTGATATGCAAACACTCGAGTCCCATAGTCATGCAGTGCAGTGAAGTATGTTATACTTCCGGTACTTCTGTCAACAACTACTGTGCCCACTTCAGGCTGCATTTGGATGTAGATAGATCCTCCAGTCAAATTTTCCTCGTGGTCGAAGCAGTTACCAAGCACTGGGATGGTAATGTTAGAGTCCTCCTGGATGGTGAACAGGTTCATGGTGGTGGTACATATTGGGGCATCGTTGATGGCTAACACTGTGATTGTAGTCATCTGGGTTTCACTCCATGCCAGACCTGGATCCTGGATTCGGAATGAGACAGTCCGGTTACCACTGATGGGATGTTCATCGGTGTTACAGTACTTCAAACTCTTGATCACCTCCTCCCACTGTAAGATACTCAGAGTGATATTCAGGTCAATGGCAGTGTGTAGCATGGCTCTGTTACCACGTGAACAGGTCGATGCGTCCCCCGTGAACCCAGTTCGGAAAAGCATGGCCACCAACTCATTGCTCAGTTCTGTGTGGTCAAAGAAGATGGCCTCAAATCCAGGGTCTCGGACCCCTTCTAGTATGACCTCCAGACGCACCAATACTGCATCATCGTCGTCCTCCACGAGTACCCCGCCCACATTCACAATAGACACTGGTACCGAGTTCTCTGCGTACAGAGTGGTATAGTTCCCTTCAGTACCAGTGTCATTAATATCGGCTTGCATTCCTGAGTCCATACCAGAGCCAAGTGTAGGTGGCTGTCCTGAGTCTGTTCCATTGGCAGTCTGGTTTTGTTCCATTCCAATGCTAGTACCATTCTGTGAAACATCAGTCATATTACTGGGATCTAACTGTCCAGAACCCATTCCAGACTGAAGCAGTCCCATTCCTGATCCAGATGCCAGTCCAATTCCAGATCCAGAACCTGAAACAGATCCGGACCCCAGCAACCCTGACCCGGATCCTCCCATATCTCCAGATCCCACACTTCCAGATCCCATTCCAGTGGTGGGTGCCTCTGTGGTAGTAGTGGGTGTGGTGGGAGGGGGTTCAGTAGTAGGAGGTGGAGTCAATGGTGGTGGGGAAGTTCTTCTGCCCCCTGTAATCAGCAACCTTGGGGGGTCATTAATGGGAGTGAGAGCCACGGTTGTATAGTAGGTTCTACTGTCGAGGAGTCCGTCACTGGCAACAAACGATATGACCCTTGGGTCAAAACTAGGCTCATCTGCAAGATTTTGGTATGTAACTGACACTAAGGCTGCTCTGAAATTCTCAGTCTCTCCCAGGCCTTCAATCATCAGTGTTCCAGTCTGGTATGAGTACAGCGCCAGATCAAGCTGCTCCGACAAGTTCACTCTCAAAACTTCTGCCTCGCCATCAAGCAGGTTTTCAATGGATATCCTTACAAATGTTAGAGAAGTGTTATCGATATCGAACAGAACGGCTTGTGGGTCTGTCAGAGACACAGGACTACCTTCCTCTGTGAAAACAGTAGTGAAATTTGTTCCGTCTGCGTCACCATTTAGGTCGAGTAGTGGAGCATCGTTTACAGACTCAAATGTGAGAAGCACTTCAGCAGGTGTGCTGTAGTTTTGCCCGTCAAAAGCCACAAATTGGATCATTCGTGGATCTGTGTTCGGAAAGCCAGGATTGGCTTCCTTGTTTTCATAGGTTAGCCTTCTCAGCAGGGTTTGGTAGTCTTCTATGCTGGCATTGCCACTCAGCACCAGTATGGCACTGTTGGGGTCATATTCAACTGTAATGTTGGCGCCATTTGTAACATCGTCATGGTTACCGTTGGTAATGTTTTCACTACCTGTGAAGTTGGTACCACTTGTCATGTTGACATCGTTTGTCATGTTCACAGCAAGAATCTCATTTGGCATGTCCAGTGGGTTGACGATCAACACCGTGACTTGTAGAAAGTAGTTATGGTCGTTGTCGGTGAGGGTAGCATCACTAGCAATAGCCAATGCCCCAATACCTTCAATGTAGTTGATGACTACGTCCCTCCCAGGCAGCTGAGGACCGTTTAAGTCCACAACGGGAATATCGTTCACGAGTTGGATCAGAACTTGAATGTATTCTATTTCACTTGTGAAGTCACCGTCGTGTGCCTGGACTGAAATAACCCTATTGGGTGGGGCGGGCTCTTCTGCCATGTTGGTGTAGGTCAGGGTAGCTAATGTCCGCTGGAAGTCAAAGATTGTTGCTGGTCCCAGCAATACTAGAGTCAAGTTATCAAACTGGGACGAAACAGATCCAAAGGTGGTCACAGTGAGGATTTCCAGATCACTATCATATACATTCGTAAGGGTTAAAGTAACATTTAACTGGGGGAATCCCCCACTGTCTGAGTCACTCAGAGTTAACCCATCTCCAATGGCAACTGGCATGGCTCTTTCTGTGTACACAAAGGGAATGTTGGAGGTGGTCACCACAGGGGACCGGTCATTTACAACAAAAACATTCACTTGGACCCCCTGCATGTTGCTGGAGTGGTCCCCATCGAATACTTGTAGTGTGACCGTCCTTATCCCTGGGAGGGGCTCATTGATGGTGTTCTGGTACACCAACGTACGCAGAATGGACCCATACACAGCCACTGGAGCACTTCCTGAGACCAGCAAGACGGCAGAAGAGGGATCATAGTTCTGTGTCACATTGAACTCTGGGGGTACCACACTCAAATCCACTGACACATTTTCAGCGCTTGAAACAGGTATAGGGTGGAGCATGACAGTGGCATTGGTCATGTAGAAATACTCGTTGTGGTCAGAATCAGTCAGGGTGAGATTTTCTGAGACAATTGACACTGGTGATAACTCTCCCTCCACAAACTCCAAATATGGCAGGTAGTTTTGCAAGACAGGTGCGTTGTCATTAAGCAGCCCAATTTGAACCTCGCTGTGTGCTAAGGAGTTCACATCTTCGCTGTCGTCAATGTAAAGCTGGATCACTCTAGTGGCGTTATTGGGCTCAGGGTTAC
Source organism: Agelas oroides (assembly GCA_949130485.1). Lineage (NCBI taxonomy): Eukaryota > Metazoa > Porifera > Demospongiae > Agelasida > Agelasidae > Agelas > Agelas oroides. The sequence goes on along the minus strand of OX422186.1, from coordinate 9,836,648 downwards.
TGTTGCGGTACACAAGGTAGGCAAAGAGGGTCTCGTACGCCTCAACTGATGCTCTCCGTCCTCCAGGAGGAGTGGTGAGAGTAAGACTAGATGGAGCAGAGGGCTCTGCACCAAATACGTTCTGAATCAGTTGAATCCGCTCTGTGCTGTTGCCAATGGTTACAAGAGCCATGCTTGTGTTGGAGTCAATTTGAACGGGGGCCTCAGGGGTAAGCTCAATCGCGATCATCTCAGAGAACGGGTCTATGGAGTTGTTGAGAACAGCGGAGAGAGATTCAAGTCTGGCATGGTCTATATCCGTCAAAGACAGTACATTGGGCTCCACGATCCTAACATAGGGTTGCTCCTCTGTGAACTGTGTTGTGAAATTGAGCCCATCCCCGTCGCTTGAGATTCGAACCACTGATAGATCGTTGATCGAAATGACCTCAATTGTAACATTCTCAGTTTCAGCACTGAACTCATTTGTAATGCTATCGGTGTTGTAAGTTGTATCAACGCCATATCTCCCCACGAGACCCCTAGAGATGCCAGTGTTGTCCCACCCTCGTACCGTGATCCATGGTGTATCAGACAGTGGTCTCTGGTCACCATTTGTGTCTTGCAAGGTGTTAAAGTTTATGTTAGGCAAGAAGCGTATCCGGCAGTCACCCGCAAGTAAGGTGGCCCTCTCTACCCTGGGGTTCGGTGGTACAATAACCCCATACTGCAAATCTCCAATGAACTTCTCCCACACCTGCGTGTGAGGACACCACCACTCCCAAACACCAAACCTCAGGTCCACGCCCACCACTGCTACCCCCATCTCTGCACCCTCGTCCACATCCCTGTATGATCCCATTACAATGTCACTGACACTAGTGCCATTGTTTTTGCTCACGGGAGTGTCCTCAGCAATGGAGGATAGTCGTGCACCTGCATTGAGGACCGGCGAATCATTCACAGGTTCCACAAAAAGAGTTGCAGTAGTTGATGTTGTGCTAAATGTTCCCGTCACTTGGTCGCTCACTGCTGTGTCAACTCCCATCGTTCCTGACACATCCCCTGAAGTCAGATCCCAGGCCACAAACGAGAACGAGACGTACCCATTAAAGTCCCTGTTGGGTACAAAACGAATGCGATTTGCACCATTTGGTTCAGAACTAAGCACTGTCGCGTTGTAGGGACAAATGTTCTGCATAGTTGTCCAGCGTCTACCCCCAGTGGTACTGAACTGCCACGCCCCATTTTCCTCGTCAGCAAGAATGAGAGCAATACCAAACACAGTGTCCGAGAGGTCAACATCCCGCACTCCAGGAACTAAATCACTGACATCATCTCCAAATGCGTTAGTATTGTCTTCAAGAATTGATGTAAGGTTGAAGGTTTGGTTTGAGAGCAAGGGCGCATCGTTGACTGCTTGTACTCGTACGGAGATTGTGACCGACTGGGTGCTATATGCGTCAGTGCCAGAGCTGGACGTTGCGTTTGTGGTGCTGCCATCTGCAAGGTTGTCAGTTGTGTCCCAAGCCACAAATGAGAAGGAGGCTTGTCCATTGAAGTCACTTGCTGGGATGAATCGAACCCTTGAGCGAGAGCCATTTGCTCTCAGAACTGTTGCCCGGGTGATGCTCATGTTGGGAGAGAGGCGGTGCCAGGTGGCAAAGAAAGTGGGAGCAATTGTAGGCTGGGTGGGGCGTGAGGTCTGTATACACTTTGGAGGTGGGCTGGTTGTTGCTGTGGGTGCTTCCAAGTCCATTCCAGATCCAGAACCAGACCCCAAAAATCCAGATCCCAAACCAGACCCGGAACTAGCCCCAAGCCGTACAGACCCAGACCCAGACCCAGATCCAGATCTCAATCCAGACCCGGAACTAGCCCCAAGCTGTACAGACCCAGACCCAGATCTCAATCCAGACCCAGACATAGAACCAGACCCAAGTAGTCCATATCTCAATCCAGATGCAGACCCAGACCCAGCTTCAAGCAGTCCAGATCTGGACTCCAGAATTGTAGAGCCAACTGCAGACATCAGACCTCTGCCACTGCTGCTGTCTCCTCCAGCCACATCCCCGCTAGCCCCTACTGCAAGACTATCTCCACTGGAGGATGTGCCATTACCTTGAGCTGTATCTCCACTAGCAGCCAGTCCTGGTGCAAGACCACTACTGCTTGAGGAGGTGCTACTACTGCTCCCTCCAGAACCAAGATCACCACTCATGAACACTCCACTTCCTGGCTGTAACATATCGGGGGTGGGTGTTCCAGCGACATTCCCAGTTGACTCTGTTGGTGGTTCCTCACTGAAATCCCACGTCACCTCCCAGTAGCCATTGTCACTGTCTGCAGAAATAATCGCAATACCTTCCACCGAACTGTCATCGTCGTCCAGAATCAGGTTCCTTGTGATTTCCTCCACCGACCAACCAGGATTCAGCAGGTTGTGAACGTCTTCAGAAATTTCAGGTTCAAAGAGAGGCGTGGAAGAGTTGATATATGGAGAATCATTGACGTTAACTATCGTGATCCTGGAGTACTCCCCACGTCTACTCGAGAGTCCATCGGACACGACGAAATAGATTACCCTGGTGGCGTTACTCGGCTCATCTGCTAAGTTGTCGTACATTAGCGTCTTCAAGACCTCTTGGTACTCATACACTCGTTCCAGGCCTGTGATTCTCAGAGTTGCTGAACTGGTGTTGTAGTACTGTTGTGCCCGATAGTTCCAGAAGGTCACATGCTTGCTGTCCAATGGGGCATCTGTTTCCGTGACATCTTCTACCCAGAGCATCTCACGGTCTCCGTCGAGAGGATTCACGATGGTTACCTCGATGAAAGCAAGACTGGTGTTGTCAATGTCCTCGATGATAGTGTCCTGAGAAACAACACGAATTGGACCCTTTTCTTCGTAAAAGGTGGTAGTGAATTCAACACCGGATACGTTGCCGTTGACATCCAGGAATGGTGGATTGTTGACCGCACCAAACGAGAGATAGACGTAAGCTGGGATGCTATTGTTCTCTCCATCGTTCGCAACAAACTCGATTGTTCGGCTCATGTCCGATGGATCACCGGGCTCAGCAAAGGTATTCTCATACGTCACAGTTACAATCACAGTGGTGAAGTCTTCCACGCTAGCTGGACCCTGTAGCAATAGTACACTGCCATTGAGAGCCGGGGCAACTGTTACATTGGTCCCTGTTGTATCAGCATTGAGGACTTCACGGTGCCTGTCCGGAGGCTGAACAATAGTAACACGTACGGACTGCAGCATTTCATTGTCATGGTCAACCAAGGTGACAATAGAGGGGTCTAAAATCCTGGCAGGTCCTTCACCTTCCATGTAGGAGATGAACGTGTAGGTGTCAGTCAAGTTGGTGTTCAAATCTAACTCGGGAGGATCGTTTACAAGCTGTATTTGAAGGGAGGTGACTCGCGGTGTTGCAAACCCAAGCCCATCATTCACTACAAATGAAATCAGTCTCGGGGTTGAATTAGGTTCCTCAGCCAAGTTCTGGTACCTAAGTGTCCTCAAAACAGTTTGAAACTGTCCCACTGGTGCGCTGCCACTGTTCCCAGTTGGCACAATCCTCAGTGCGTAGCGTTGTCCCTCGTCAACAATGACTACAGTGTAATTGAGAGAAGTTCCCATTGTATCTACCAGGAGAGACTCATCAGTGCTGTCATACAGCTGGAAAGAGACAGTTACAAACGCCAGTGAAGCGTTGTCAACATCTGTCAGGTTTAGGCTTGAAGAGTTGACAATAGGGACAGGGATGATCGTCCTCTGGGGAGGAATTGGCTCTACAAAGGTAGCGGGGTAGTTAGGAAAGTTTCCATTCAGATTCAGCACAGGGACATCATTGACTGAAGTTACAGTAATGTTTGCAGAGACAATGTCAGCACTAAAGGTGTTTGTGTGGTCGTCAGGCTGTGAGGTAGTAGTGTCCACCCCACGCTGCAAGTTTGAACCGGTGGTCATATCCCAACCCCGGAAGAGAATGAAGGGAGTGTCCAAGGGGGCTCGCCGGGAGCCATCAAGGTTGTACTCTGTGTTGAAGTTTGAGTCTGGGAGGAACCGGATGCGACATCCACCTTGGAGGAGGGTAGCTTGGAATTCGTTCGGATCTCTTGGGGCGATTTGGGTGATGCGACCAAATACGGAATCAAACTCCAGATACCCACCAACAAAAAAGTTCCATCTATTTGTACTTCCCACATCACAAGTGTACTGCCAATCACCATGACGACGGTCAACACGTACCACTGCCACGCCCACCTCCACTCCGTTGTTAGCATTACAGACCCTATCTCCCCCATCGATATCACGACAGGCAGCTCCCCTCAGGATCTCGGCGATACTCGTCCCAGGGTTCACAGCTGGGTTAGCATCTTCACCGATGGGTGTAAAGGTAGCACCCTCGGTCACAACTGGTGAATCGTTCACCGGCTCAACCGTAAGGTGTGCTGTAGTGCTAGCAGTACTGAATGTTCCTGTTACGGAATCTGTATTAGTGTTCACTCCCAGTGTTCCACTCGGCCATGTGACATTGAGATCCCAGATCTTGTACTGGAAAGACGCAGCGCCATTGAAATCTTTATTTGGTACAAATCGAATTCGATTCTGCCCCTCTGGCTGGCTTCTGAGAACAACAGCACTCTCCAAAGTGGGGCTACTAATATTAGTCCAGTTGCCACCTCCATTTGTTGAAATCTGCCAAAAGCCGTTGGCACCATCAGCCCCAACCACAGCTATCCCAAACTCATGCCGAGTTACATCAACATCGACATCCCCTGATAGAGCAGAAAGAAAGATTCCTACGTCATCACCCAACGATTCCCTCTCCCGGACATCATCCTCTAAGATTGTGGTCATTTGTGGCTCCACACTTACATCTAAGACAGGAGCGTCGTTCACGGGTACGACTCTGAGCACCATTCTTCGAGATTCTTCACTGAAAGGGTCTGTCTGTGACTGTGAAAGGGCCACACGGCTACTTCCATCAGGCATCCCTTCACTAGCATCCCAGGCAACGAAAGTGACGGAGGCATTTCCGTTGAAATCAGGGTTGGGGACAAACCTGACAAAGTTGTTTGTTCGTGCTCGGAGGAGAACAGCTGTGGTTATATTTGTGTCATTCCGGATTGTTCCCCACGTGTTGCCATTATCTGCACTGTATTCCCACCGCCCATTCCTTGTGTCTACTTCAGTGATGGCAACCCCACGCATGTGTGGAAAGTCGTCATCTTCAATGAGATCAAAAGCAAAGTCCTCGACCGAGATTCCAGGGTTGTTGAACTGGTCTTCAAGAATCAACGGGCTGATTACTCTCACAGATGCATTGAACCGTGGAGAGTCGTTGAAAGGTTCCACGCACACGGTCGTGTTGACTGGGTCACTGTTCAGTTCCCAGTCATTTGCAATAAACTGGACAGTACGACAACCAAACACAGGTTCATCTGCACGGTTGTCGTAGGTGACGGTCTGTAGAACCATCCGATACTCCTCAATAGTATCCAGTCCAGTTATGTACAGCAGTCCTGTGATGTCATTGTACGTCATATTCGGAATGAGGTTTGTGATTTGGACCACTTTGTCACGATTGTTCACGTTCTGTTCCAGTACCTGACTCAGCATGACCATATCAACCTCCAAGATCTCAAGAGGCATGTTTATATTGTCCAGAATCTGCACCGTGATGAACGCCAGCGAACTGTTGTCTTCGTCGTGAAGCACCAGATTTGGGTCCACGATGGGGACGGGTGTTTGCTCCTCAGTGAAAACAGTTCTAAAGTCAACACCTGGAGCATCGCCATTCACATCTAAGTAAGGTCTGTTGTTCACTCCAGTGAAGGATATGATCGCTATGGCCGGTACACCCTCGTCTTTCCCATCACTGGCATAAAAGTAAACCCGTCTCTCTCGCTCGTCTGGAAAACCAGGGCGGGAGTAGTTGTTGGTGTACGTCACACTCTCAAGTACTTGAGCGTACGCTTCAAGAGTGTCGTTCCCTGTGAGGTAAAGGGTGAAGTTGGTATACGAGGATGAGATGTTTGTGCCATCTGTGACAGCGTTTAGAATCTCCTGGTCTGCATCTGGTGCCTCTATCAACACGATCCGAACGCCCTGGAGATACTGGTCATCGTGGTCAATCAGGCTGAGCGAAGAAGAGTTCGCGAGTACAAGTGCACCCTGACCTTCTGTGTAGGACACAAAGTTGTTTACATCGGGGAGAAAGTTGTTTAGATCAAGCTGCGGCAGATCATTAATGAGCTGCACAAACACACTAGAGTTCACAGGCATGCTGAGACCAAAGTTGTCAGATACGACAAATGTCACCATTCTCTCACCGCCCTGTGGTTCCTCGATGCTGTTGTTGTAGAGGAGAGTCCGCAGGGCCAGCTGGAATAGTTCCACGGGTGCATCATACGCAAATACAGGATCAGCAAAGATGCGAATAATGAATGGACACCAGCTGAGAACCTCACTTTGAAGTTCAATGTTCGAAGTGTCGATGAGGAGTTCTTCCCTCCTGGGATCCAAGCCTGCACAGTAGAGGTCGAGAGGAGTTGGATCAGTGAGGTTCCGGACATGCTCAACTATGCGGTGCAATGGCGGTAGGGTTGGTGCAGAGCTAATTCCTGGAACATAGACAGCAGCTGTATCTCCAATGCCCGAGAAGAAAATCCTACTTGCCTGTGAGCCACTCCCACTTGCACTTCCAGACGCACTTCCAGACACTACACCCATGGCTGATCCGCTAGACTGCGCCATGGAGGTGAATGTGATCATGTCCCCACTAAACGTGCTTCCGAAATCAATGTCCAAGAAGGGTGATTGGTCAAATTCGCCACTGATGGTGATGGTCACATCGCGTAACCTTGCATTATCATTGTCAATCAAACTCAGCTGTTCACCCACTACAGGCACTGCAAGCCCATCTTCAAAGAAGACAGTTTCGTACTCGGCAACAGTAGCACTTGAGAGTCGGAGTATTGGAACATCATTCACAGAAATAACGTTAATGAAAATCTGCACCGTGTTGTTGCTGTATTCATTGGTATCAGATGCAGCTGCATAGCTAGCATCGTTGCCATAGGAACCAGATCTACCAGCTGTATTTCCAGTATTATCCCACCCGTGGGCCACTATGTAAGGTGTGTCAGTGGAGGGTCTAGCATAGCCACTAGTATCCAGCTCCGTGTTGAAGTGGGGAGAGGGGAGAAACCGAATCCAGCACGAGGACAAAAGCAGGGTAGCCATTTCCGGAAGAGGCAAACGAGGGATGATCTGCTGGTAGTACATGCCACCAATGAAGGGTCTCCAATTGGTGGGGGTGGGGTCACAAGTGTACTGCCACTCGCCAAACCTGTCGTCTACTCCTACCACCGCTAGCCCCCTGTCTGGATTGGCATCCACATCACTATAGTAATCCTGAAGAATAATGTCAGCCACTCTTGTGCCATGGTTCATGCTGACTGGAGTGTCCTCGGTGATGTTGTGGAGTACCATACCACTCTGGATCACCGGAGAGTCATTCACTGCATCCACAGAGATGGTCGCTACGGTAGAGTTGACACTAAAGGGGCCTGTGATTGGGTTGGAGAGAGTTGTGTTAATGTACCTGGTCCCTGAGGGGTAGGGAGGTGGAGGGGGTGGAACTGATTCTGAGGAATTGGTACTGGAATCTGGAATAGGATCAACAGCAATCTGCAAGAAGCCTGAGAAGTCGGCTGTAGAAGAATCACCCGAGCCACTGCTGCTACTGCTTCCCATTCCACTGTATCCAGATGATTCGATTCCGGTTCCATTTGCAGTGGTATTGAGAATGTCTGGTAACAGGGTCAGATCCCATGCCAGGAATCGGAATGAAACCAAACCATTGAAATTCATGTTTGGCATAAAACGAACTCTATTCAATTCTTCAGGCTGGCTGTGCAGTAGTAAGGCAGAGGAGTCATCCACCTCCCCAAAATCTTCCCACGTGTTTCCTCCATCTGTCGTAAACTGCCACATTCCAAATTCTTGCTCGGCATGGATCACAGCCACCCCAAGGTCTCCAGGAACATCAATGTCAGTTGCATGCACAAGGAGACTCAGAACTGGATCTCCGGTTGAGTTGAAGTTGTCTTCAGAAATACGGGTGATTTCAAGCGGAATGGCTTGCAGTATGGGAGCATCGTTTACAGGATTTACTGTAAGTGTGATCCTTACCTGATCCAAACTGAAGGGATCAGTTTCGGAACGGGACTGTGCATCAACGTACTCCCCACTTGCCACCCCATCAGTACCATCCCAGGCAACGATCGTAAAACTGGTGTGGCCATTGAAATCTGGGTGAGGGGCAAACCGGATTCTGTTCCCAGAAATTGAGTTCAATGTGAGGGCATATCTCACCGAGATGTTGGATGCAATTGGCTTCCAGTCAGTTCCATTCAGTGTGTATTCCCAGACTCCATTCCCATACACTAGATCCACTATGGCTACACCCTTGGTTGCGTTCACATCATTATCCAGGATGAGATATGAGATTTCTGAAATGGAGATCCCAGTATTGAGATCTGTGGGTATATCCTCAAAGATTTCAGGCTGGAATGGGGGCGCAGAAGAATCAAAAAATGGTGAATCGTTGACAAGCACGATATCAACTGTGACAGAGAGTGGGGTACTATTTGAGTGGCCATCATTCAAAATGACCTCTATGCTACGACTTATGGGGGTGGGTTCTTCGGCAACGTTGTTGTACGTTAGAGTTTTCAACACCTCCTGGTACTCCCGGATGGAATCGAGTCCTGATATCAAGAGGGTGCCTGTGGAGGGGCTGTAGCTAGTTGTGGGTCGAAGGTTGGTGAGGGTGACTATCTTCTGAGAGGGATCTGACCGCTCAGTGATGTTCATGACCGAGAGAATTTCACTGTCTCCATCAAACACACGGAGAATCTGAACTTGGATGTAAGCGAGTGTGTCATTATCTATGTCAACTAGAGTTGTGGCGGGGCTGACAAGTGTCACGCTTCCACCTGCTTCTGTAAAGACTGTGTAGTAGCCAGTGCCCTCCTCTTCACTGCCATTGAGGTCACCGAAAGCAGGATCGTTCACCGACTCAAAACTGACCAATGAAACAGTAGGTTCACCCTCATTTGTACCATCAAAGGGTACAAAGGTCACTCGTCTTGGTTCCGTACCAGGCATGCCTGGACTGTGGACATTATTTTCATAGGCTACAGTCCTAAGAGCAATGGTGTACATTAGCAAAGTATCCATTCCAGTAAGCAACAGTGTGTGAGAACTCACGTTGTAGTACCACTGAATTGAGGTACCATTCGTATTTGCACTCAGAATCTCACTAGGTCCATCCTGGGGGTTTTGAATTGTGATTGTGATCGACTCCAGGTAATTGTGGTCATTGTCGGTGAGAACAATTGCGCTCGCGTTTGTTAGGAGAAGTGACCCTTGACCTTCGCTGTACTCAACACCATTAGTGATGTCGCCGACTTGTGTGAAATATGAGTTTAGAATCAGCACTGGAATATCATTGGTGGCGACGAGCAAGATCGTGGCTGACGCTATAGCACTTGTGAAAGAGCTTCCCATTTGGAAGTCTCTAGTGACAAAGTCGACAGTGCGATTCATTCCGATAAATTCCTCCGCAAAGTTATAGTATTCTATAGTCCTCATGACTGCTTCAAAAGATTCGATTGGTTGCAAGTCCGATGACACGGAGGAGACTGTCAACACCAGTTGTTGCAAGGTGGTATCATTTCGAAATGTAGCTTGCAAGGCAGGTGAGGCTGAAACGTTAACAGACAACCCTTCTTCGTTAAAATTCTGATAGCCGTGCAGTGTGACTATTAGCATGTATGCACCAGAGCTGAAAGCCTCATCTCTCAGAATTGCATTCTGAGAGTCCAGAATGGGAATGGAACTGCCATGCTCAACAAATCGCACATGGTAGTCAGGGGTGGGGGCGAGGGTCGTGTTGAGGGGGTCCAGATCAATGTCAATGTGGTGTACTGTGAGGTAGGAACGAGACGAGGCCTGGGAGATGTTGGAGTAAGCCTCCCCATCAAAGACAACTGTGTCAACGTACCGGAGGACAGAAAAATCAGGCATTGGGGCAACGTTGTTATAGACAATACTTCGCAGAACTGTTTGGTAGTTTGCTGCAGAGTCTGCACCGTTCAGATTCAGTGTATTTGTGGCGCTGTCGTAAGATGGATCGATGTTGGGTTCCCTAGCCACACGCAGAGACCATCCGACAAGTGTTGACTCAAGGATGTTATTGCTGGACAGAACAAGGGTCCATTTCCCACCAGCCAACTTGCCTTGAAGTGACGACAGAGAACCAGTTGGCTTCAAAATGTCTGCCAGAGTTTCTTTCATCGGAAGAGAAATGTTGAGGTTAATTATGTCCTCATAATTGAGGAGCATCCCTTCTATAGTATGCAGTCTCATTCCACTTCCACTCCCATTTCCAATCTGTGAGCTCCCACTCCCAACTGCAGAGACTGATAAACCGGAACCAGAACCAGAACTGGAACTGAGAATTGGCAGCAGGCCTCCATTCATATCTCCATTCTGGGAGCTGTCAGTCGGACTCATTCCAAGTCCTGATGCCATTCCAGAACCAGAGCTGGATCCGGACCCACTTCCACTCTGGGTTGCAGACTGTGATAAGAGAGTGGAGCATCGGTAATCAGTTGCAGCTGCTCTGTCATCGAAAACAAGATAACTGTAGTTTCCAATTGCACAGAGTGATTCGCTTCCGTCTGAAAGCAAGATTTGAGTTCCATCTGGGTGGATCAGAGTGAGGGTTGGAAGATACAACTGCACAGCTGTGAATTGAATTGCCAGTTGCACGTGGACAGCAACTTCAGTGATCCTTCCATCGCTGACAACCTCCCTGGTGTGCCTCTCTTCATAGCCTCTTTCCTGGCTCACAAGCAATGGTGGCACGACAGGTGGAGAGAATACAATGTGGTGGGCTTCGTCTGGCTGGATCACCAGACTCCAACCAACCAGTCGGCCATTATCATTCACCAGTAAAAGATCAGTTATGCGAAGCCTCCATTCTCCCTCAATAGGCACCCCCCTGAAGTTTGTGAGGTCTCCATCAGGGTTAAAGAGACCCTGGGTTTGGAACTGGCACACACCAGGAGAAGTGGTGGACTTGGAAAGAGAGATATTTGCTGATGAATCGCTATCAAAGGTTGTCCTGAAGAGGTTGTCCCTTCCACAAACTTGTCCTCCGGGGCTTAGAACCAGCAGCTCCCTCCTTGCGTCGTGCTCAAGTTCAATCCTCAAATCGCCAACCCACGAGTGACGTATGTCCACAATGACATCCACGTCTCCCACAAAGCCCACTTCCGTGATGACAATCGTGCTGGTTATGGTCGGAACAACCTCACCTCTCCAGAGTTTACCAAAAGGGAGCTCCAGATTCCGAGCTTCGGCGATCACAGGAAGGCTCACTCGCTCTGGCGACTGGTACGTGACACTGAGAACTTCATATGCACCATTCAGGACATTGTTAAGTTGTAGTCTAGCGCTGTGGATAGCAAGGCTGTCTGTGTCAATGACATATGCCTTACTGGGGTGGACAGCTGCAACAGGGCCCTTGAATGGGAAGAAGCGATTCAAGTAGCTTGCAAGAGCTCCACTGACACTTAGAGCAGGAGGAACGTTATGAATAGTGACTGTCAGTACCGTGTGCGATACTGCAACTGGATTGGTGGTTTTTCCATCGTACATGGTAGCTGTGATGACACGCTCCCCAACTGTGGGTTGCCCCTTGAAGTTACCATATCGCACGCTCTGCAAAGCTTGCAAGTAGACATCAGTGGCTGCAAGTCCTCGGAAGTAGATTACTTGGGGTGCGTCTTCCCCAGTAACTTCAAGCCCAAATGTGAGAGATGGGTGAGAAAATGTTTCGTCAACAATCAGACGCTCTTGTTGTCCATCACAAAAGCCAGCAATTTTGATGTACATGTGCTGGAGGGTAGTGGAGGGTGGGAGGGAGAGGGTGGAATTGGAAGGAGCAATGGGTACTGATTGGTCGATTCCCTTCGTGAAAGATTGCTCAAAGATGGAGCTATTCTGTGAGGGGCCTGTCAGGTCTAGCTCCAGTTGCTGTGTGTGTGTGTGTGTGTGTGTGTGTGTGTGTGTGTGTTTGTGTGTGTGTGTGTGTGTGCAAATTAAACTCCAAATATTGCTCACTTTCTGCCACAAGGCATTATTAATCTTACCTCTGTCATTTCATCTTCAACAACCACGACCAGGCAGAGAGGGGGGGAGGGGGTAGAGAGATGATCCCTGGCCAGAAAACAAACCACATGTTCCCCTAGCTGGGCAGCGCTCGGCCGCCAGTTGAACGGCACCATTGCTGGAAGTGTGTGAGGAGGGGGTGAGAGCGTAAAAGGGTGAGGGTTCGTATATCAAAGTGAGTTGGTACAGATGAAGGTAACTATGTACAAGCATTACATTACAGAACCTGTGTGCACAATTTAGACAAAACTATTTATAATGCAAAAATTTCTTGATCAATGTTATATGTGGCAGTCCCGGGTAGAAATCGAACATTACTCCGTTGCGTATTTCGACCGTGTTACCGCGTTTGAAGCGCTGTAGCGCAAAACTAAGGGCAGGGCTCATACAAGCAGCGAAGATGCATGAATACCTGATAAGTCTACATAGCGTGTATGAGCCACGCCCTTAATGGAAGTACTGTGCTACCGCACTTCGAACGCAGTAACACGGTCGAAATATGCAACGGAATAATGTTCGATTTCTACCCGGAACTGCCACATATGTAAACAGAAGAACATGTACACAATGTACCTGTATACGCTCCTGTTAATTGCAGGTCTCCCAGCCACGCCCCCTTAGGGAGGGGTAGCACACTTGTCAGCCCCACCCCCAGAATGCTGTCTGCATCACGGATGGTGAGATTGTGTGTGAGGAGATCCCCTGGGGCAATGTAGAGTGTGTCAATAGGGAGGAGAGTGGTGGGGGTGGGGAGGGTGGGAGGGGTGCTGAGTATGGAAGAGGGCACTTGAATAAAAAGTTCCAATGCAACCTAGATGGAGAGAGAAATGTACGAATGTGAATGTTTCGGAGATTAAATGCCGTGGTCAGACATCGATGATGACATCACTTCTTATACACACCCTTGTTCCTGCGAAGATGTCCTCCACTATCAGTTGCACACTGTAGTCCCCCGGGGAGGAGAGGGTGGGGTTCCAGGTCACATGACCCGTTGTCGTGGAAACAGACAAGCCCTGGAGCAAGGGGTAGATAGATCAAGCATTAATACACAAGCACATACTGTGTACATACACACACGCATGCATGTATGCACGCATGCACGCACACACACACACACACACACGCACATGTGCACATGTACACACACACACCTGTGGAGTACCAGCCTGTGAAGATCGGTAGTCGACAGAGTTGCCAAGTGAGTAGACAAGAGGATGGGCGGTTGGGTGAGCAGCTGTGATGAAAAGCCCAAGCGTGGCTTGTGGGGAGAGGATGATGGTAGGGAGGGTGGGGAGGGTGGGGGAGGAGCTGTATGTTAGGTCCACAGTTGTACTCAGAGCAAGCCTGTGTGTGGAGGGGAGGGTGTGTGTGGAGGGGAGGGTGTGTGTGGAGAGGGTGTGTGTGGAGGGGAGGGTGTGTGCAGAGGGGAGGATGTGTGTGGAGGGGTGTGTGTGTGGAGGGGAGGGTGTGTGTGGAGGAGGGTGTGTGTGTGGAGGTATAAAATAGAAAGCAGTATGGGAGGGAGATGGAAGGAGAGGAGAAGAAGAGAGTCTGTGTTGGGCATAGACAACTTAATATCCCACAGGAGGCTGCCATGCTCTCACTTACATTGTTCCTCTGTTGTTAACAAGATTCTTTCTTCGGCAGCAGTACTCAAACTCTGCCCACCAGGGGTTACCATGGTGATTAGCAGTGGGGTAGTGATGGAGAAGGGAGGCTGATGCAACTAGGTAGCCGTCTGAAGGATTAATGGAGAGGATCTGTGTGTGTGTGTGTGTGTGTGTGTGTGTGTGCGTGCGTGCGTGTGTGTGTGTGCATGGTGTGTGTGTGTGTGTGTGTGTGTGTGTGTGGACATCGGGGAGCAGTAGCAAGGAAAATGTGGTTTAACAACACATTACACCTAGTGCTCAAGAAGATCTAGAGGAGTCTAGTTGCTTTGCCTCACCTGCATGAGCCCTCCTTTCACTTCATTGCCGTCTCCAAACTTTAGCCTCCCTGGCTGCTCCACCAGGCCTCCCACTGTGATGTTGGTGGAGGTGTACTCCAGTGATAGTGTGAGGGTGAGGGTGAACCGTGCTGCCGTACGGCCAACAGTGGGTGCCGACTTCCACGTCAGGGTACCCGAGAAAACAGCCTCATCTGGAGGACAAAGGTCATATTAATATGACATCATAGTTCATGATGTCACACAACATGTGTAATTAAATACTCAACCAAAGGTCTTGTACTATTTGTTTGCTATATAATGGTCTATTTTTACATGATGCTCTTAAGTACCCTACTTTATCAACCACATATCTCATCATACTGGTTCCACTGTGTTATCACCATGGAAACCAGCATAGGTATGAAGCAACAGTAGGAATGAAAAAGAGCTGCAGTGGTCATTCATAATGGTCGTTCATAATGGTAGTTTGTAATGGTTGTTCATAACAGTCGTTCATAATGGTCGTTCATAACAGTCGCTCGTAACGGTCGTCCATAATGGTCGTTCATAAAGAGCTGTAATGGTCTGGGTGGGTGACTTGTAAGCTAACCCAAAAATAGAGAACCCCTAATACAATGTCAGTAGGTTTATGTACCTTCATCGTTGTCTTCAACAGTGACGTTAAAATTGGGCAGAGGGCCATTGAAGTTCTTATCTGTGCTGCCGAGACTAAGGTTGAATGCAGCAGTGTATGGAGAGCGCATATTGATATTGTCTTCAACTGCATACACTGTCAAATTCTGAGGAATGTTCCAGCCATCAGGTTCAAAGATCATCTGGGCGTGTGACAGTGTGATGGTGTCTGTGATGGCGTGATAGGTGATGGTGACAGGGAAGCGGGGGCGGTTGGGGAGGGTGACCTCATAGACGGCCCACCTCCCTTCAGGAATGTCAGGGGGATAGGGGTATGTCTCCTTCGGAACAATCAGCACACTCACTGTAGGGAAGGGAGCAGGGAAAAATATTTCAATCATCCTCACACCCACACACCCTCACCACCCACACATCCTCACCACCTACACATCCTCACACCCACACACCCTCACCACCCATACACCCTCACCACCTACACACCCTCACTACCCACACACCCTCACCACCCACATCCTCACCACCTACACACCCTCACACCCACACTCTACCACCCTCACACCCACACACTACACCCACACACCCTCACTATCCACACATCCTCACACCCACACACCCTCACCACCCACACACCCTCACCACCCACACATCCTCACCACCTACACACCCTCCCCACACACTCTCCTACCCACACACCCTCACTATCCACACATCCTCACCACCAACACACCACCCACACACCCTCACTACCCACACACTCACCACCCACACACCCTCACTACCCACACATCCTCACACCCACACACCCTCACCACCAACACATCCTCACTACCCACACACCCTCACCACCCACACATCCTCACCACCCACACATCCTCACCACCAACACATCCTCACTACCCACACACCCTCACCACTAACACATCCTCTACCCACACACCCTCACTACCAACACATCCTCACTACCTACACATCCTCACCACCAACACACACTCACCATCCACACACCCTCACTACCCACACACTCACCACCCACACACCCTCACTACCCACACACCCTCACCACCTACACACCCTCACTACCCACACACCCTTACCACCCACATCCTCACCACCTACACACCCTCACACCCACACTCTACCACCCTCACACCCACACACCCTCACTATCCACACATCTCACACCCACACACCCTCACCATCCACACACCCTCACCACCCACACATCCTCACCACCTACACACCCTCCCCACACACTCTCCTACCCACACACCCTCACTATCCACACATCCTCACCACCAACACACCACCCACACACCCTCACTACCCACACACTCACCACCCACACACCCTCACTACCCACACATCCTCACACCCACACACCCTCACCACCAACACATCCTCACTACCCACACACCCTCACCACCCACACATCCTCACCACCCACACATCCTCACCACCAACACATCCTCACTACCCACACACCCTCACCACTAACACATCCTCTACCCACACACCCTCACTACCAACACATCCTCACTACCTACACATCCTCACCACCAACACACACTCACCATCCACACACCCTCACTACCCACACACTACCACCCACACACCCTCACTACCCACACATCCTCACCACCCACACACCCTCACCACCAACACATCCTCACTACCCACACACCCTCACTACCCACACACTCTCACCTTCATCTGTATCAAACGCTAGTACTGTGAGGTCAGACTCCTTCACATAGTCCTCCTTGCTGCTGTCTGTTGCCATGGCGATGATAGAGCCATAGGGAGACTCCAGAATGACATCATCATCGAGTGCCATGATGTACACATCCTGCTCTACATACCAGTTGCTCGAGTTGAACATCAGAGAGGAAGTAAGAACCCTGGAGAAGGGGCAGGAGATTGTGAGTAGAAGATTGCGGGTAGAAGATGAAGTGAAGAAGGGGCAGGAGATGGTGAGTAGAAGATTGCGGGAAGAAGATGAAGTGAAGAAGGGGCAGGAGATGGTGAGTAGAAGATTGCGGGTAGAAGACGGAGGACAGGAGATAGAGGAAAGAAGATGAAGGATGTAAGATGAAGTGAAGGTGGAGAGGCAAGGTGGAGAGGCAAGGTGGAAAGTGGAAGGTACATTTGTAGGAGTTAGTGGAAGGTGGAGAGGAGTACATAGAGATTGGAGAATGAGGGAATATGTGGAAAGAGGAGGGTAAGAGGGACGGTGGGTGAAGGGGAAAGGTTAAAGGACGAAGAGGGAGGGAAATGAGAGGAAGATACATACACCTATACTACATGAGCAGGCCATCAGCAGAACAGTTTCCTTACAGCTAGAGTGTATACACACATACCTGGTGAGTTGGTCAGAAGCGTTCAGCTCTATGGCAACATCAGTGGGTGGGGGTCCGTTCAGTTTGACAGAGTACACAGCCTGCGACCCTTCCAGGATGGAGCTGGGAGCAACACGTTTCTGGAGCAGAAAACTCTGGAAAATTAGGACATCTCTCTGCTCTGGAGGTGGGAGGGAGGAGGAGGGTAGAAATATCAACTAGAGATGACCATGGGACACACAGGGAGGTAAGAGACAGTCTGCTTGGTAGACAAGGTGGTGGGGTCTGGGAACAGGAATACGTACTGCATGGATGACTAAAAACAGCTTCGTTCCCACTTTGTCACTGTCCAGTTTTTGATTGCTTACAGTGTGCAAAAGTGGAGGAAGAAAGGCCTGGAAGATCATACCACATGGACGTGGAGGAAGAAAGGCCTGGAAGATCATATCACATGAACGTGGAGGAAGAAAGGCCTGGAAGATCATACCACATGGACGTGGAGGAAGAAAGGCCTGGGAAGATCATATCACATGAACGTGGAGGAAGAAAGGCCTGGAAGATCATATCACATGAACGTGGAGGAAGAAAGGCCTGGAAGATCATATCACATGAACGTGGAGGAAGAAAGGCCTGGAAGATCATATCACATGAACGTGGAGGAAGAAAGGCCTGGAAGATCATATCACATGAACGTGGAGGAAGAAAGGCCTGGAAGATCATATCACATGAACGTGGAGGAAGAAAGGCCTGGAAGATCATATCACATGAACGTGGAGGAAGAAAGGCCTGGAAGATCATATCACATGAACGTGGAGGAAGAAAGGCCTGGAAGATCATACCACATGGACGTGGAGGAAGAAAGGCCTGGGAAGATCATACCACATGGACGTGGAGGAAGAAAGGCCTGGAAGATCATATCACATGAACGTGGAGGAAGAAAGGCCTGGAAGATCATATCACATGAACGTGGAGGAAGAAAGGCCTGGAAGATCATATCACATGAACGTGGAGGAAGAAAGGCCTGGAAGATCATACCACATGAACGTTGTCAATGTCTACTTAAGGTAGACAGAGGGAGGGAGGGCTCTGAACAATCTTGAGGCTCTTCTAGCAGTGTCTGCCCAAGTGCTGGAGTCTCAGACGTACATGAAGCGGAAAAAAAACAACAACTTACTGTTCATTGTTTAGGATGAGGAACACTTGTACCAAATGCAATAAAATACCTCCCCCCCTCCCCCCTTCCCTCCCCGTATGTTCATCCGATCAGGGGCCTCTTCCTCGCTGCCTATCTATGTAGACATTGATGTCATTCACATGACATGATTTCCCAGGCCTTCTTTGTTTTTGCATACTTCAAGCAATCAAGAACTGGAGCTGGTGAAGGCCTGGTAACGAGGCTAAGGAACAGCTGTCAGGTCTCACCAGTTGGGTTGTTCTGGCTCTCTCCAACTTCATTCACAAACGATATGTTGACAGTATAGCTGGTGCCAGGTGTGATGGGCAAGATAGTGAGGGAGGACTGTGAGGGGTGGAGGGGGACCTGTGAGACATTCACAAGAATCTCCAGTTCGACGATGGTGTAGTTCACCCAGATCAGTTCAATTGGACAGAGCAGGGCTGAGTTCTCGGGGGGAGACTGAGGAGGGAGGAAGAAAGAGGTGGAGAGAGGGAGGGATGGAAGGGAAGGAGAAAGGGGTACAGAGAGGGAGAGAGGGAGGGAGAGAGGGAGGGAGGGAGGGAGGGAGGGAGGGAGGGAGGGAGGGAGGGAGGGTGCAAGGGAGAAAAGCAATGTGTGAACCTGTGTATGCAAATATGTCAAACAAGTTAAACTCCTATCCACTGCTCACATGCCCGCCTTACCTCCCATGTAATCTGTACAAACCCATTGAAGCACAGAGAAGGATTGAGGCAGCTGTTTTCAACATTGAGGTTGATGGCAGGGAGAGGTTCTGGTGGTAAGGGTGAAGAGGACGAGAGGGTGAAGAGGAAGAGAAGAGATGAGGAGGAGACAGAAGGAGGAAGAAGGAGGGAGGAGGGAGGAGGAGGAAGAAGGAAGGAGGAGGGAGGAGGAGATGGAGAAGGAGAGAAGAGAGGAGGAGGGAGGAGATGGAGAAGGAGAGAAGAGAGGAGGAGGGGGGAGAGACGGAGAAAATATAATTTCAATCTCTACTATTGCATGCTACTATTGCACACACACACACACACACACAAACACAAACACACACACACACATACACAAACACACACACACACACACACACACACTCACCAATAGCCTCAATAAGCATTACAAAGGGTACAACACTACTGTTCCCCACGGCATTGCTGGCGACGATTGTTGCATTGTACAACTCATTGGGCACAAGACCGCAAATATCAATCATGGTTTCATTGCCTGAGGCTACAACTGTGACAGGAGTGGAGTTAGTGGGGGAGTTGGGAACAGTGTAGGTGATGGTGAATTGGAGGATGTCGGCTGTTCCGTCAAATTCTGGGGGACCCCATGTGATATTGGCACAGGTACAGGTGCTGTTGGACTGTTCTGGGTTTACAGGAGGGGATGGAATGCCTGTGGGAAGGGAGCAAGGGGAGAAGGGAGAGTAAGGGTGGAGGTAGAAGAGGGGGAGAGAAAAGTGGGGGTGGAGGTGAGAAGGGACACAAGGAGCACGAGTGGAGGTGAGGAGAGCGAGGGTGGGGTGAGGGGAGTAAGAGCGGTGGTGAGGAAGAAGGGAGGATGGGAGGAAGGTGGGAAGCAAGAGAGGGATGAAAGAGCAGGAGTACAAGCTAAGAGTTGAGCTTCCGAGCTCATCATCTTCACTTACCAGCTATGTAAACACTGTCAGTATTGTTCCCTCTCATTATGTCCGTGCACATGATAACAGTGTTATTGAGTGCCATGCCCACTCTAGCAAAAGTCAGCGTGGAGGTGAGGTGACCACCAGCTTCGCGAGTCAGAGTGGCAACGCCACCTGCAAACAGAAAACATCGAGGTCATATTTTTTTCGATAACTGACAACAGGGTCAATATTATTCTGACCCTGCTTCATGCCCAAACTGTATACTCCATACTTCTAAAGTAGCCTCATTCCCATGCTGGCTTCACCCACTGCGAATCAAAGTGGCAAAGCTGGGCAGTGGCTTGGAACGAGATTACTTCCAATGAGATACTACAGTGGAGCCTCTCTTAAAGGACACCTCTGAAATAAGGACACCTGGTTAATCAGGACACTTGATTGAGTCCCATCTTTATATAAATACATATTATTCTCTCCTTGAAATAAGGACACCTCACTAATCAGGACAATTGTTTTGGTCCCAATGGTGTCCATATTAGAGTGGTTCCACTATATAGCAAAAGTATACTTGCATTATCTACACGTCTGTGTTGCATAAATCAACAACGGTTCCCCTGTCCCCCAAATCACGAGGTTTCCAATCTTGTTGCCGACCTGTGTTGTCATCCACCTGGGTCTCCCCCACATTGTGGATGGTACCCACAAAGCTCAGGTCCTGCTGAAAGAGCATGTTGGACCATGTGAGGGTTTGTCCTTCCACCTCACATGTGTACACCACTGTCTCCTCTGGAATGGGGCGCTGGGCCGAGGGGCGAGGGGGGATTGTGTAGGTGAGTGTTACAACTGCATGTGTGTGTTGCGTGTGTGGTATATTGGAAAGTGGAGGGGATATTGCTGGTCAAATCTAGACTGTTCAAATTCCAGCCGTCACTTCTCACCGTCATTGTCGCTAATGACGACCAAGGCAGTCGAATTGTCTCCAAGCCGGGTGGCATTAATAGGTGGTAAGACAATGGCGACACTAACAATCTCCTCTCCTTCAAAGGCAATCTTGTCCTCTAAGATCTCAAATGTAGTACACATGACAGAGCTGTTGCCACCAGCAGAGGGAGGGAGGGTGAGGAAGCGGGCAGCCAGAGTGAAGTCCTCAAAAGCTGAAGGATTGTGAAGACATGAAGCAAATGATGAGGACACAGACACTCCAAATGCACAAGGTAGTACAAATGTACAGCAAACCAAAATTGCAATGAATTCATAGTAACACAAATTTTACAGCAGAACTGGAGTAAATTTAGAGTTTAAAGAAGCAAAACTTAAAACTGCAGACTTTCAAACTCTTTCGGCAAGTGTTTAGTTACCTGTGGCCACTGGGGGTGATGTTTCCATGGCAACAACTGACAGTGTGAGAGGCGTGGCTGTGGCCAGGTCAGTTTGCACGCACACCACCACCTCGCCTTCTCCCTCAACAGCAGAAAATTGTGGAGCAGTGAAGTCAACGGAAACAACTGGGGTATGTGTGATGGAGTGAGAAAGAAGTGCCTTGACATTAATCCGACCGTTGGGGGCTGCTGTCACTAATAAAATGTGCATATTTACTGCACTTTCAGTAGTTAGTCACTACTGTACTGCAGTGAAGGTCTAGAGGGACAGCCTGTGGTCAGATAATGTCAACGGCTGATTCTAGGATCACTTGTAATTAGCATTAGTGTTTTGCACTCAGTTTCACCCCAAGCTTTAAATATTACATAGTCACCCCAACTTCAGGAGCGTCACTCAGTTTCACCCAAAGCTTTGAATATTACATAGTCACCCCAACTTCAGGAGCGTCACTCAGCTTCACCCCAAGCTTTGAATATTACATAGTCACCCCAACTTCAGGAGCGTCACTCAGTTTCACCCCAAGCTTTGAATATTACATATTCACCCCACCCCAACTTCAGGAGCGTCACTCAGTTTCACCCCAAGCTTTGAATATTACATAGTCACCCCAACTTCAGGAGTGTCACTCAGTTTCACCCCAAGCTTTAAATATTACATAGTCACCCCAACTTCAGGAGCGTCACTCAGTTTCACTCCAAGCTTTGAATATTACATAGTCACCCCAACTTCAGGAGTGTCACTCAGTTTCACCCCAAGCTTTAAATATTACATAGTCACCCCAACTTCAGGAGCGTCATTCAGTTTCACCCCAAGCTTTAAATATTACATAGTCACCCCAACTTCAGGAGCGTCACTCAGTTTCACTCCAAGCTTTAAATATTACATAGTCACCCCAACTTCAGGAGCATCACTCAGTTTCACCCCAAGCTTTAAATATTACATAGTCACCCCACCCCAACTTCAGGAGCGTCTTGGTACAATAAGTAATCTAATAATTTGTAGCTAATTAGTTTAAAGCGGGTGATAATCAGTGTTGTTTTACTAAAGGGTTTGCTGTAGTTAGTTTTTAAGGTTTGGGAAATATAATTCTGGAAGATGAACACCAGATATAGTTCTGGTTTTTAATAAAAAAAAAAAGAAGTTATGTGATACACAATTAAGCTAACACAGCACATTACCAAGTTGACTACTGGAGGGATTGTCACTATTGAGATAAAGAAATGGGGGTAGTATCTGTGATATCTTGAGATTCGATCTAGCAGCTAGGAAACACGTCGGAACATGCTAGGACATGTCCATAGAAGCACAACTGCTAAACTTTGACCTTCAGTACTAATACTAAAACCTGAACTAAATAGTAAGTCAAGATGTCCTTTCCTAGTTGGTTATAGTTTAGTTAACTAATGTTGTTTGAATGGTGAAAATGAATGTAAAAAGGATTTCAGTAAACAACATTGGTGAAAATGAATGTACAGCTGTACAAAGTACACTCACTGTCGTCATCGCTGATCACCACCATGGCCTCTTGCATCTGTGCCTCCAGGGAGACACGGCCTGCCGCAGCTGGGAGGGTTAACCTTACCCCAAAACCCTCCTCCCCCTCCAGGGCTAGATAGTCATCAAGAACCTCAAACGTCACACATGTGGTGGAAGCAGTTTCGTTGATGGGGAGTGTGGCATTCTGCGTACTGGGAATGAAGTCTATGAACGCTGTGTGAGAAATCATAAATGACAGTCACAGAAACCACCCTTCACACATGCACACATGTACGCATGAACAAGCAATGAGAACCACATCTCCCTGGAAAAAAGGCAGGCCTAGATCATACATAGACTATGTAACCAAGTATGTAACCAAGTAACGTAGTCTAGATGATTTATGCCTAGATTTTGTGCAAAGTGAACACGCACACGCACACACACACACACACACACACACACACACACACACACACACACACACACACACACACACACACACACACACACACACACACACACACACACACACACACACACACACACCAGTTGCATTATTCTCGGTGTCGATCTCAAAGGCGATCACCTCCACAGTGACCTCCTCCCTCAGCCCGGAATCAGTACCGAGGCACACGACAGCCGCCCCACTCCCCTCTTCCACTGAGAACACCGGAGAAGTGAACCCCACCACTACATCTGCAGAGAGAAATCACACAAGGTTTCGAGACAACAGCGTGGAGAAGCCATAGAACCGTACAATTTATTTATGCGCGCAAACGTGCGGCGGAGGTAAAAGGGGGGAGGGGCTGGTTGTGTTGCAACACCAGCGCGAACAACTTACAGGCGTCAGTTACAGATGAAAGTGCAGTCAGTAAGACGACAAACAGCAGCAAAACAGTAATACACCTCGTCCGCTCGCAGGAAAATCTCGTCATGACTAGCGGCTTCACTTTAGTCTTTTCAACTATGCAGACTTCAACGGGGCTGCATACTTTCTTTGAGCCCCTGAATCTCGCTTGCTACACTCTGCTTCGCTGCAGAATTGTGTGCGTTATTTGCAAACTTGCAAAATAGTATAGCAAACTAGGTGATCACTGGGTGGTCCGCTAGCGGCGATCGCTCGTTCGAAATTCGTGTTTATCTGTTTACGCACGTGGCTGTTGTCTTGGCAACACAATTCATGCTGCTGGCGAGAGGGTGGGTGGAGCTGTCGACAACGCAACGAAAATAAACACAAATCGCCGAGCAACGGGAGAGCACGTGTTTGAAAAGCATAATGGAGGAGGAGGAGGTGGCGCTTCAGGCGGCAAAGACCAGTCTACTGCCCTTTGAGCAACTTCCTAATCTTCCTAGACCACTGGTGCCGCAGATCGACCTGGGTATTGAGCATACAGACCTGTTGGCGCTGCAGTGAGTTAGTTACATGTTACTTTTTGATTATCCAGCATATCACATAATCACATAACAAGAGTTCTCTAGACTGATTAGCTTGCTGCAAATGCATTGTTGCACACACCATAGATTTGCAGCAAGCTACCTAAGTGTTTCCCCTTCCTCCACTCTCTAGGCCCTCTCTGGCCTCACAGAAGCGGGTGGGATTTTTTGTGAGTGACAGAAGCACACAGACAGAGGAGTCAGACATCCTAGATGTCAAGAGGATCACCCATGTCATAGAAACACTCATACAGGTGTGAGGAATACTGCCTTGTTGTTGACTGTATACCATGGTTGACACGAGCCTGTAGCTGACAGTCAGCCCACAAGGGCATACAAGACTGCTTTTCCTCATTTCTGGATTTCGGTTGCTTATTCAATGTGCTTTCCCCTAAGCAAGAGGTCTGATTTATCTGGTGCAAGACTATCTCCTGGTGTGTAACTGCAACCTTGAAGGCTAAAGATGTTTCTACCACCAGTTCAAAAACTTTCACGCCTCTAGACTATACTAATTAACATGCAGATTGATATAAGTGGGCGAAAGATGATTCCCTATTCCAACTTAAGATCTGAGACTTTCGCTGACACTGGAATCATTAGCTGATGCTCTTCGTACATGCAGGATGTTGCCCAGTTACGTAAGGACCTCAACTTCACCCAGCACATGCTGAATGCAGACTATGAAAACAAACTTACTGAGAGGGCCACAGAGCTGTGAGTGCACTGTCATTAGAGTTGGCAATCATTGATGTTAGTCCCTCCCTCTCCTCCCACCCCAACCTAATGAGAAGAGGACCTGCAATACTGAGGAAAGTCTGGGAACACAGCTACTGTTGTAAAATCGGCACCCATAGAAAATAAGCACCCCATGAATCCAGGCACCCATTTTGATTACACAACCACATTGGCGTTTATAAGCACGCATACAAAAATAGGTACCCCACATGAAAAGGCACCCGTCACCGCACAAATGGGAGTTTGCTGATTCAGCTTTTTCGAACATAGCGGCTAATTTTCGCCAGTGTCTCTCTCCAATTGTAACCAAGCTATCAACACAGAATACAAACCAAAACTTAGGCATGCCTCTTGATAAAACATATCTGGGAATTAGCAAAAACCTGGTTAGTTCCAAGCACTTTACATTGGTGGGCGGGGGTTGGTAACAAACCTCTAGGCTTAGCTAAAATATAATCTGTTCCCACACAACTGTATGCTACCAGAAGATTACATGTGTTTATTAGCACCCCATGAAAATAAGCACCCATTCTGGCTGCTAATTTTGAAAATAGGCACCAGTGCTTAATATCTTGATTTTACAGTATGTGTATTGGCACCTCTATAAACAACATGTTGATGTGCCTGTCAGAACACGTTCTGCTCCCTCTACAGGTACTGTCGTGTCAATGAAAGACTTGCTGAACTGGAGAAACAGCACCAGGAGGTACATGAGCCAAAAGACAACGTGCACTGAATGCTTTTGTCACTCTTTCTTTTTTGTTTCAATGTGCAGAAAGTGGAGATTGTTCGCAAAAGTTACCGGACACAGTTGGCCAATGCCATTCAAAAAATTGCTGGAGAATACAAGGTGGGTCCATCATCTTAAGTCAAACATTTGATCCAGATACCTCCAATATCTAGAAATTAGCTTGGTACATGCAATAGTAGCTTGGTATACAGTGGAACCCCGCTTAATGGACACCCCTCAACAGCGGACACCCACGATATAACAGACAATTCTGAAAGTCCCGACTGTCCTTCCGTTCACTTCAATACTTAAGCAACCCCTGAATAGCGGACACCCCGCTACTCCGTATAATGGGCAGTTTTCGCGGTCCCAATTGTACACAAACAATACTTGACGACCCCGATTTAGCGGACACTTGTTGACCTTTTCAGCAAGATTGTCCACCATCGGTGCTGTAGTTAACAACTTGACATTAGATTAACGCTGTTACTCGTAGTACTAGCCTCTGCTTAGCCTTCCCTGCCAGCGTACAGCAAAGGAAAGCTCTGAAAACGCAGCCACGTTGTGCTCAACCCCCCAATTACGCATACCACACCTACCGGAAATATACCGGAAGCCCCTGGGTTAGGGACACCTCGCTATAACTGATTGTTATATCATTCTAAATATATAACACAGGATGTGTGTAGCTATACAAAAAGCTATAACAATACCTAATTTATTCCCTACCCCTGCAGTTTTAGCAATAATGAGGTAATAAGTTACATTGTGTGGGATGATCCAGTGTTTGTCTAACCCCTGAAATTACTGCTATAATGATTTCATGTGAAGTTCAGGTTACATTATACTAGCAGAAGACAGTGTTACCCTACCCCTCCCTCCTGCAGGCCTACTACGATGAACTACTGCAGGGCAAGACAGGAAGACATGACATGAAGATTAAAGAGCTGAAGGAGAAGTTAGTGTAGTGTACCGTACATCACTCGTGTTTGCACCTAACTGGCTTTCTATCTCTCCATTCCCTTCCCATTCCACTCCTTCCCACTTCTCTCTCCCTCCCTTTCCACTCCTTCCCACTTCTCTCTCCCTCCCTTTCCACTCCTTACCACTTCTCTCTCCCTCCCTTTCCACTCCTTACCACTTCTCTCTCCCTCCCTTTCCACTCCTTACCACTTCTCTCTCCCTCCCTTTCCACTCCCTCCCTCTCCACTCCCTTTCCACTCCTTACCACTTCTCTCTCCCTCCCTTTCCACTCCCTCCCTCTCCACTCCCTCACTTTTCACTCCCTCCCTTTCCACCCCCTCCCTCTCCACTCTCTCCCTCTCCACTCTCTCCCTCTCCACTCTCTCCCTCTCCACTCCCTCCCTCTCCACTCCTTCCCTCTCCACTCCCTCCCTCTCCACTCCCTTCCTTCCCACTTCCTTTCTCCCTCCCCACTTCCTCCTCCCCTCCATCCCTCCCGCCCTCCCTCTCTTCCTCCACAAGGGTAGCAGAACAGGAAGAAGAGCTTCAAGAGCAAGCAAAGACAATGGAGCAGCTCACAGCCAAGCTGACACAATATGAAAAAGAACTAGGAGAGAGAGATGAGGTAGCTATAGCTGCTGTGTTATCAGTAACTACAAACTTCACTCTGCAAGCTCACCTCTTCCCCTCCCTCCCCACAGTTGGAAGTCCCCCCTCCACCTCCCCCTGGCATTTCCCTTGAGGAGGCAGAAGAATTGAGGTCAACCATTGACAGACTTGAGGGAGAAGCTTCAGAGCTCAGAGCTGAACTGGCAGCCCAGGAGGATGCTAACAAAAAGCTAAGTATGTAGGATTTCTACTGGTCTCTGTTCTTTTAAAAACCACTTATTCAATCTGCAGCTCATGTACCTGCCTACATACACACACACACACACACACAAGCTGAATTCTTTCACTCACTCCCCTCAAAAATGTGCTTATTTACTAGTGTTCACAACTAGCTGTAGCTAGAGAAGGTTACTAGTGATTTCACTTCTCTTCAAATGAGCACGAGCACAAAGTGCCACTGTGCAATATACTAGCAACACATGCTTGTACATGTACAAGTGTACACAAGATCCCTTTAACCAAGAGCGCATAAGAACGGGCGGCTAGAGTAAGAGCGTGTAACTACGTAAAATTTGGAACCGGTCGGAATTACTAAA
Source organism: Agelas oroides (assembly GCA_949130485.1). Classification (NCBI taxonomy): domain Eukaryota; kingdom Metazoa; phylum Porifera; class Demospongiae; order Agelasida; family Agelasidae; genus Agelas; species Agelas oroides. Next base: position 9,808,766 of record OX422186.1, on the reverse strand, counting down.
AATAGTAACATGTATGCGCAGCTAGCTCCGCGTAGACATAAGCCATTGTTGCTAAGCACGTGACCTGGTGTTCTATTTTAAGTAATAATTTTGACTGGACTATGGGCTTCTATTGGAGTTACACGCTCTTACTCTAGCCGCCTGTTCTTATGCGCTCTTGCTTTAACCCCATGCTATTAGAAGTGAGGTGAAATCAAGACTTCCTATTGGTGAACCTTAGCCTCATTCCCTGGCCACTCCCAGATTTTATCTTGCAGCCATGGAGATAAAATCTGGGAGTGACCTAGGAACATGGCTATGTAGGATTGCTATGGGCTGTGAAGGTTGAACACCTAGGTCAGAATTGATAGACCACACACACACACATGCACACATACACACATGCACACACACACACACACACACACACACACACACCAGCACGGCAGGTGGAAACTCAAAGTCGTCAGCTAGAGGACGAGCGGGGGAAGGTGGCACAGCTCAAGAGAGACATGGATGGTTTCCGCAGAAAGGCCAAAGCTGAGCAGGAAAAGGCTGCCAAAATGGTGTGTGTGTGTGTGTGTCGTGTGAGGGTTATGTTTTTTTTTTGTATTTGTGACAAGATGCCAATAACTGTGGCTATTGTAACACAGCTATATATTGTTTTATATACAGGCTGCAAACCAACTGGCAGCCCTGGAGAAAGATATGAAAGAAAAGATGGAATTTGCAGAGAAGGAGGTAATGTAACGTTACTGTAACTTGCTTACTAGTTTTATGTACAGTACGAATATGAAAAGTAGCCACATTCCCAGACCTTTACCACCTCCAGTATTTCTGATCACTTTTAGTATGCAAATATTGAAAGCCTGGGAATGAGGCTATATGGAAGGGTGAAAATTCCACACACACACACACATATGCCCTCACCAGGCTGCCCGCAAGGCCCAGGAACAGTTGGATGTGCAGCGGATGCGTGAACAGGCTCGACTTCAGGAGGAGCTAGCAAAAAGGAAGAGTATGGAGGAAGAGTTGAAGACCCAGAAGCAACAGCAGGCACCAGTGGTAGAGGGAGACTTGGAAAGCCTGCAGCGGGTGACGCAGCAGCAAAAAGAGAAGATTGAAAGGTGAGAAGGAGTATATGTGTTGCATGTGTGAGAGAGATGTTGCAGTCTTCTAAGAGAGTCATCTGACCCCAGCTCCCCCATTCATCCAACTAACAGCTGACATTGATGATGGATACGAATTTCTCATGCACCTCAGTGGCGTATCTAGACTAGTTTCCAGGAAGTGTAAGGCCAAGGGCCTTGCTTCCTAGGGGATTTAGTGACATGCCCTCCCAGAAATTTCTTGAAAGATTAGCCCTTCTGTGGTAAAATGTTAACAATTCTGGCATTTTTTCAAAGGCGAAAACCTTGATGTCTGGTCTTCTGCAAGGCGAAAAGATGTATATGGTCCCACATGCTGAACCTGTCGACATAGAGTACGCCTCAGCAGCCCCATACAGCATTCGATTCGTACAGTATAAAATGCATGCATTACAGGGTTTTATATAGGGAAGGGGGGAGGGGGGGCACTGGGATTTCCCACCCCCAGACAGAGTCCCCCCCCCCCTCCCCCAGAAAATTGAAAATAATGATGTCACAATAGAGTATACAACACAATACTAGCAGGTACACCGCCATGTGCCTACACGCTTCACACATCTACATTCCCCCCCCCACACACACACACACACACAAAACAATCCTGTATGAAACCCTGCATTAGTCACAAAATATGCACAGGCTGCATGCGGCCTCAGGGAACGAACTTGATAGACCTAAAACCACCAACCACTGCACCTTGTTCAACAGATTTCTACCCAGACATTGTTTGGTGGACCAATCAGAACAAATCTCTAAACACTTGCTGAATTGAGTAGCTGTAATACGGTCACTGTATCTCGCAATGCATGAAACTGACTTCATCACCCTAGAAGTTGGCTCTTGAGCAATATTGAAACCTGCAGGCTTCTAGCTCCTAAGGTCAACCCTGACTATCACCACTAGCAAGATGTCAGAACTGATGTGAAACGAACCCATGAAGGTTCCTACGTGCAGCATTTAGTGCTGTAGCCTCGTACCCAGGCTCTTTCTCATAGACGAAAGAACCTGGTAACATTCTGAGGTTGGAGCCGTTTACTTCCGCTATGTCATGATTCATGTGATTTACAGTGACCACGCCCCAATTTTTGAAATTATCATGTGATTTTTGCAAGGTCACATGCATAAGTATTTCAAGAAGATTCAGTGTGGTTGGGAATAAAGACAGAGAAAAGCAGCACAAAGCATTAGAAGACATCAGGTAAGTCGTATATAAGCCTGAGACAATCACGACTTGATAATCACACAATCGCAGAATGAAGCAGGTAAGTAATTTTACTCTCGTAAATTTCTAGAGGTTTACCAGCTGTTTTGGTCGCTTGTGATACCCTTGTGACGGCTCTGAACACTTTGTACCTTGGTATGTCAGAACTGGTGTAAAAGAACTGATGAACGTTCCTACATGCAGCATTTAGTGCTGCCCAAACACATCTGTCATTTATGTCAATCCATACAGGTTATGATCGTATTAAGGAGTACAGCACAAAAAAAGCATGTACTACCCTAAGGACCAAACTGTATCCATTGCCATGTGGCAGATCTGGCTATCTAGCTAGGTGTCCAGTCTCATTCCCAAGCCAATTTTTGGACTAGCCTGGGAACGAGGCTACTGTTATTGCCATGCGTACATACATGCAATAAGAAGGATATTTCCAAGGTTGTTGGGGGGGAACAGTTGCAGAGTTGTTTTGATGTTAACTGGTGAAATCATCTACCTTATTTGTACATCACCATGGGATTTGTTGCTAGGGAAGCAGGTACATGTACTGGTGAACTGGCCACAAGGAAAATGCCAGAGGGGGTAGAGACTCTAGCCAGACTTCATAGTGATTCTTTGTTTGTGTAAGGGGGTTCAACAGCCTTCCAACTTGTACAAACCCATTGCAGTAACAAGTGCATGTAGCAAGGTAGCTAGTCTCTTGCCCAGACCCCACCCGAGAGGAGAGGGTCTGGTGACATTTGGCCGATTCCTCTGGCTTCATTAACATTGATTGCTTTCGGCGGAGAATTTTCTAACTGCCAATCACATTGCAGAAAACACAATCTGTAGCGCAACACTGGAAATCCTTTGCTACTTCAGCATGATGACACAGCACTTTTTTGGCACAGTCATAAATTAGTTATCAGTTTGCAACTATGCATACAGTAACCTATGAATTTTTAATGAAGCCCGAGGAATCAGCCGAATGTCACCAGAACCTCTCCTTTCTTCGCGGGTGGGGTCTGGGCACGAGACTACCAGGTAGCTGAACTGGGTGCAGCTAATAGTGCTAGCCTTATTCCTGCTTGGAGAAATTAACTACAGGGGGTGTATGTTCACACTTAATGATGCAGCATCACTATCTAGGTATCACAAAATGCAGAGGCTTCCAGCTACTATATACTGCACAGGTTGTTTAGTATGGCTTAAAATTGCAAGTGAGTGTTGTCAATCAACATCTGGTATGTGAAAGCATACCAATATGCAATGTCCCCCACTCTTTGAAGGGGTGTGAGGGCCTTTAGCTAGCTTGTTTTATTACAAACTGTAAGTTGGCCACTATCAACTAATTGAGTAGTGGTATCCATGGCAACGTAGATACTACTGCCCCATTCGCTGTGGGGCTGTAGCCAGCCCACCGGCCACAGGGAAGGTGTCCCTGTGTACACAGTTGACTCAATTACCACAGACACCTGTGCAGTTTACATGTGTGTCCGTCTGGTGCATGCTTTGTCCCAGTCCCAGTCCTTTGTCTGTTGCCTTTGTGCTGCTGATGGCATGACTTGGTGAGGGGAAGACAGGAATTTGTGGAGACCCAGGCGAAATCGCATTTTCCCTCAAACCTCTGTGAACAAATAATGAGTGACAATGAATGTATTAATAATTGCTGAGGGGAGGGAATGGCCTGTTGCTATGGCAATCACTATTAGAGAACCACTACATATAGGTGCAATTTGGTTCAAAGGTCGAATGCACTTGTTAACTGTGTGGGTTATTGTGTCAGCTACACTAGCTATATGTTACTCATATTATGTTACAGTAGTGATTAGTATGAACAGCATACCGTATAATTACCAACCATCAAGTATGCCCACACTATTAACCTAAATATGTGGAGTGGTAGTTACAGGAATGTCCTCACTGGCAAGACGCACATTGCCACAAGCCAGCCAAAGCCAAAGTTGTTCTTCAATCCTCGTGCACACACAGACACACATACCATATTCTAGTCTTGATCCCAAACCCAAAACCAACCCCAGCATGGATTGCTTTCAATTGATATATGCACTGGGGAAATGAGACTAGTTTGTATCTGGAGCATGTAGCTCGACCGGAAACGTACTTGTAGTTAAGACTATCCAGAGACAGTTTCCACGATATACACTTATCTGTATAGCTACTGTGTGTTGATGCTGAAAATGAACAGCTTTTTCTTTGACTTCAGGCTGAGTCGTGAGTTGGACCGGACTAACAGGACATGGGAGATGAAACTTGCCATCATGCAGAGAAAGTATGTGAGACATAGCCGTTGAAGAGTTTGTTCATTTAGAATATCATGATTTGGTCCCTGTGCTCAGTGTGCTGCAATGCATATGTCTAGATGTGTAAGCATGTGCAGAATAGAGACAGCACAAACACAAAGGACATAGCAGCTGTGTCATCAATCACCCTGTAACCACAGATATCATATTTCACACACATTCCTTCTTATCAGTACTTCAAGGCTACCCATATCTACCCGCCCAGGGTGAAAAGTCCTAATTATGCACTACCTATATAGAATTTGGTAGGATGACCTAAAGGATTGCAACTCATGAATAATCAATGTAACGTGACCTTGATGGGTTTACATTCTCCCACGGTAGCAACCGCAATCAACAAGGGGGTGTATATTTATACCCCTTTGATGTGGCATGTAACCTTCTGTAGTGGCCTCCTGGTACTTTCATGTGGCTGGGCAGAACTTTTTCACCCCTTCCTGCCCCTTTATGTGCAAGTAGGACTGTGTGTACCTTGGCTCCAGTCTAGGGGCATTGACAGGGAGTGGGGTTGTGGACAAGCTAGCTCCCTCACCTAGAGGTGACACCTAGTTTTGCTTGAAAGCCAACATAGTCAAATTGCTGTTTTGAGGTCAACTGTGAGTTTTACCCTGTAGACTGGATTTGCAGTAGTCCTATACAAATCCATACATGGAGTTTTCACTTGTGTTGATGATTTGGGTGGAGCCTTGGGGAGGCTGTAAATAAACTAGCTAAGGGACTGAAAATTGAGTTTTATGGTATTATCAAGTGGAGAGAGTGGTTTGTTACAATTTTTTGTCAATCTTGTGTAGACTTTGACCTTGCCATTTAGCGGCATCCACATTATTTGGAGATTCGTGATCCTAATCATCTGGCAAGACACCATGTATAAAAGGCTGTATTGTCCTCTACTTAATTGTTATTTCACAAACTGGTTACCACTGTAAAGCTCTCTCTCTCTCTCTCTCTCTCTCTCTCTCTCTCTCTCTCTCTCTCTCTCCTCCAGTTTTCATGCTCTGAAAGATGAGTGTTTCCTGCGGCACAGCCTACAACGACAGTCAGCCACCCTGCACCATGCTACCGTTGGCTATGCTGTATGGAATTGGATATATATCATTTCAAGATGCTCTGATCCATAGCAAGATGATCCTTAGCTTGATACAAACAGGAAGCACACACCTTGTTAAATTCTCATCATAGCAACAGCATTCCATTAACATAAATGAAGGTACTACAAAACTTGCTTGAGACTGAGTTGTCATATGGAGCCTAGACAATTACAAAAAGGCACCTTGTTAAATTCCCATCATCAGTTTTCACATCACTAAGCAACAGCATTCCATCAACAGCATTCAGTCTAGACAGAAATATGTCCATGGATTTACAGGAAAGGCTCCTCCTTAATGTAGCTCTTGGCTGTGTCATGTGTGGGAATAAGCACCCTAGGTCCATACTGCTGCTGTAGCTAGTTCAGTCAAAACATCAAAAGTTTTCTGATTTCAAGTTGGTATAACAGAGAGCCTTCTTTCCATAGTGTATTCACTGTAGTACAATACCCAATACAACTATACAGAGTGCCCTGATTTATTAGTGTTGTAGTATAGAGGTCACACTTGCATGCCCTGGTGCAGTTGTTACACTGTGGGAACGTTTTATCTATAGCCCAATCTGATTGTATAATGGTGGAGTAATTATTTTAGAGTACAAGCATGTTTACCTACAGGTCAGCGGTAATGTGATCCATCCCAGACTGCAAGGCAGGAGCTTCAAACCACTAGTGAGTACTCCCCATATAAGGTAGTGTTCTTTTAGGGATATCATTAGACTAAACATTTGCTTATAACAACATTGTTCTTGAGTGCTAAATTCAGCTCAGAAAGGGAACTTGCACCAAACACATATACTGTCCTCACTAGTAATTTACCAGGCTCTAAGCCTGGACCATAAAAGTTGTAGCCCATTACTAGAACACCCTGAACTATGCACACAGTACCTGCATTGAGATCATAAATGAGACATGTTTCTTCATTTGCAGCCTAATATCAGATCAGAAAATGGTAGTTCAAGAGAACAATGTAGAACAGGTATGCACAAGTTGTGTTCACTAATGCACAGTGGAATCCCTTTCTGCATGTGTTCTAGTTGCTGCTTTTGAGCAGCTTCAGAACTCATACAACTTGTACATTCACTTGACAGCTAGTGGCTTCTGGTGCCATGTATGTTGTGTGGGGAATTAGATCAGGGTATGGGTAGTTAATTATCTTTAAGTTAATTAGCATACAAGTGTTACATCTTTTGCACTTTTAGGTCTGGACAGTGACTCTCCCCTCTCTCTCCCTCCACCACCTTCACCACTGCATTCTGAAAGGTATACCATTACTGGAAGGTTGTGGTTTTAATGCAAGCCTTGTAGTCTGTTGAACCTGCACAAGGTCTACTATACAAAAAGTGAACCACTATAAATTATAATTAGCTATGCTGACACCAGAAAACCACAAGCATGTTGCATTCGGGAAAAATTATGTCCTAGGGCTGCATTTCCACTTCACCTTCTTCGCCTGAGTTTCTGCTGCTTACTGCTGAAAACTATACTTACTTACAGCACAAAACAGAAAGAAAGGTTCTCTTATGTCCACCGCCACTGCTGTTGACTTGGTGTGAGAAGTGGTACTTCTAAACAACTTCGGAGCATATGATTGGCTGGAAAAATCCTCATTAGTCCAGAGAAACAGAACCGAGAGATGGCATGCACATGTTACATTGCAACTTCACAAACCCGGCTAGCCTAGCCAACACTGTAGTACCTATAGTAGACAGCATGGCTAGAAGTTGCCACTACCTAGAGAGGGGAGGATCATTTTCCTAGTCACAGTTATCACTGCATGCTACACCTCAGTGATTCATTGGTCCATTATAGCTGCTGCATCTTCATGCAGGAATAGGTATATCTATGCAAGGCACTCATGTTGTGCCATTTGGTACACAGCCTTGGCAAGCTTGATAGCATTGCAGTGTAATTGGGCAGAACTTGCAGTGGAGCCTAAAGACTTAGTCACTCATACTTTACATACTCATGATCACATTTGCATCTCAGGTTACCAGAAGAGCCACAAGGGAGCCACAAGTTGGCTTCACTGTTTCTATAATTGCATGACTGCCACATAGCCCTGTTTACCAGTTAAAATGTCTTTTCTGTTCTAGGAATGCACAGCTGTCTCCTACTAGAAATGTTCGTTTTGATGACAACCAGAACACACCACCATTGTATGTACGTAGTGACAGTAGCTCAGTTCCCTCACAAGCATAGACACATTCAACTTGTATTTGCTGTTATAGGAAGTGGCTTATTATACTGTACCACAAGGCACCAATTTGTTGTTGTTGTTGCAGTAGCGATCTCTGAATTATGTTGGTATGCAATGATTACACTCATGTGGTTGTGTACTGTTGAACTTGTTATCATAGATCTAGTGTATTCACATGTTGTTGAATAACTCCCACATGCATACTTAACATAGATAGGCTGATTAAAAATCCACCCTCCAGCTCCTACATTGAGGCTTCATGCATGCTGCTGACTGTATAGACACTCGACTGTATAGACACTCGACTTGTCTACTTCACTGTATTTACTGCAATGTATAATCTTTCATGGCCATAGTCCTCATGCACAATTAGACTCAACTCACTGTTGAACTGTTATCATAGATCTAGTGTATTCACATGTTGAATAACTCCCACATGCACACTCAGTAACATAGATAGGCTGAAGTCCACCCTCTCCAGCTCCTACAGGAGGTGGCTGACTGTCTAGACACTAGACTGTCTACTTCACTGTATTTACTGCAATGTATAATCTTCATGGCCACAGTCCTCATGCACAAATTAGACTCAACTCATTGAGCTCACTCAGCACTGCCTGAAATAGTATTGTTCATTTTAAACAATAGTTCCACATAATATGTTATAGCAGAATAAATATTATCTTTATTTCCATATATAGTAAGTGTTTATGAGAGAGCTTATAAAAATAGAGGAATAAAGAGAAATGAAAGCACCCAGCACCATTGTTATACAGGGCCAAGCTTTACTAGGCTCTGGTAAAACCATGACAACAAAAAAACAAACAAAAGAAACACACACACACACAAAGACCTCTTCCAAAATTCTATATAATTTAAGTGCATGTATACTGGTCGAGACAGCAATAGTAGCAGCTATTGGTCTCTCTGAGTTCCACCTGAAGACTTTTGTCCATTTCCATTTGCATAGTTTTTCCTCTTCTTTCTTGAAATGGTCAAACTTCTTACTGGCTGACCAAGTGTCCACTTCAAGAACGGGTGAGCCTCTGGCAGAGAGTGACGGTCCAATCCTTTCACCGAGAGGCTTTGTTCTGGCTGAAGTTCGTCATCAATCAAAACCAACTTTGGAGGGTAATAACCAAACAACTCATCAAAAGAAAAGGTTGGTTTGGTCACAGTCACATGTCTTCCTGCCTTGGCAGTACCTTTTGTGCGCACTCTACCACTGATACTGTTGTTGGTGGAATTAGTCGAAGAACTGGTGATTGAGAGTTGGTCATCCTCCTGATGAGAGTTACTTCCATTGTCTAGAGAATCTCCATGTGTCTGCAGACCACCTGGCTTGCCGTTTACAGCAACATCAAGGTTTGCTAAATGTTTACTGCTTTCAGATAACAGTGTATGCCTTTTTGCAACATCTCTCAATTTGGGAGTACCGTTCACAGGTTCAACTTTCATGTCTTTACCAGCATAGGTGTTTCTTCTTGGCCTAGTTACAACCCTGTTTGCTAGTATCCCACCACCTTTACCAGAACACCTACCAATTCCTCGACCCCTCATGGTAGCAGACCCAATCCTCTTCATACCAGGAGGTTCATAACTACTGTCACTTGAGCACGAGGGTGTTCGACTGCTGGCTCTCTTCTTGGTGGCAAAGGAACTCAATGTTACCCTCCTGGGTTTGCTTACAACCGATTGCTTGTCTGAGTGTCTCAACATTGATAGGGGAATAGAGACTACAAGTGATGATTTCTGCTTCTTGGAGCTTACACGTAGCTGCCTATAAGTAGAATTGGGGGAAGTGGCCTTTGCAAAGTGTCTCAGTTTTGTGACAGTGGGTTTCCTATACGTATGATTGACCCTGCCAGCTGTCAAGGAGAAAGCTAAGGAAAAAAGGGAAAAACTTCTGTTTTAAAAAAAATGCAATAAGGGGGGTAATTTAGAACTAGCTGATACATGTAACAGTTGGGACTTTTCCTAACTACACATACTGGCAACATCAACACTTGCCATACTATGCTGCTTGGCTATACCACAATATAAGGGGGGGGGGGGAGGGGGGGAGGGGTTGCCAACCTTGTGTGTGTAATGGAGGTTGTGGTTCACGGCACACTGTTTTAGTCTTCTTATGACCAACTGACAAACTGTCTATCAAGAATACTTCAGAACTTTCTGAAATGTCAGACTCCAAGTCAGAATCAAGCAGAAGGAATCGTTCTGGTGTTGCTGACAGCCGTCTAGGACTTGCACTTGAATTTCTGCCAAAAGAATAAATTGATGATCTTTCTTCTAGCTCACTGGATTCAAACGCAGGGGAACTAAGACGAGATGTATGTCTATTTAGGTGCCTTGGGGAGTGGCTGAATGATGCATCTGAGAAACACTCGGGACTTTTGGGGGGTTCCAGAAAATTAGCATATCTGTGACCTGTACTCAACTGCAAAGTACTGCTGCTACCTAGGAGAGGGTCCTGACGGGGTGTAATGCTAGGACTATGCTCCATACGTTGTAGTGAGACACTGTTGGGGTGGGGGTCCAGCTCTCCCGCTATATTAACGTCGACCTCGATGCACAGTTCCCCACCAATACTCTCCACTTCCACAGCATCCTCTACAACTAACGGCACATCAGTTGGAACTTCCGCAACCCCCGCCTGAAACGGCTCCTGTGACTGCAGGGTGCGTACACCCAAAGAAACTCTATCTAGCGCACACCCCAAACCCTCGTAATTTGCTAGTCGAAGTAGCACGGAATTATCGCATGCCAGTAAACTCAACGGCTTTGCTCTCTCTTCGAGACGCCTCGCTCGCTTCTCCTCCACACGTAGTGCTCTCTCGCTGGGATCAGACTTCGTCTTCAGCGGGTGCTTCTGGAGGCCTCTCTTTCGGCGCGAGTGCTCGAGGGCATCGAATAGCCGCTCCGTGTCACGAATTTCAATCATAGTCGCTCTAAAATTTTCTATTATTCCGGCCTTTCGCAGCAGCTTTATTTGCTCTTTGTTGCAGTTCATGAGCTGTATATGCAAGTCAAGTATCTTCTTTTGCACGGAGACCCGAGGCGTGTCGTAAAGTTTCCACAATTCCACGGAAAGTTGATGAACGCAGAAGTATATTGTGCCTGCGCAGGCGAAGCCCAGTAGCGCCATACCGCGGCAGTTTATAGTCACACAGTTGCCTTCGAGTATCGCATGTTGAGCCATCACCACCATACTTTCTACCTAAAACCAGCTACTGAAGTAAAGCCCGTGAACACAAAATCGTCGGCGGATCACTTTTTACACAAATGACGCACGCATGGTTAATTAGTCTCCCCTTTTTTGATTAGCGTTGTATAAGATTGAAAATAGCAGCGCGTGCAGAGAATCCTCCTGCATCCTACAAAACCACCTAGAGACACAGTATCTTGAACATGTTCATTCACAGCATAGTACAATATTCTAATGCAGAAAATGTAAAAAAGAAAAATTAAAAAATGTTAAAAAAATTTAAAAGTCCTGCAATCGGCTCTAATGGTTTATAAAAAAGCTAGTTTGAGATGCTAGTACAAACAGACTGAGCTAAAAAAACTCAAGAGCGTTACACAATACTTATCATCAGTAAAAGTTGATGTTTCTGACGACACACTATAGAGTGCAAAAGAAAGAAAAGTGCTTGAGTAACACAGTTCTCAGTTAGCAAAGAAACCACAGATCACCACTCAAGCTGTCCGCTGGCAACTGAATCCTCTAACTAGGTTTCATAACTAACAATATATTATATATATATATATATATTTGTAATATTTATATTGTAATATTATCAACACAATTTGGATGTCATATGGATCATCTGCATACCATAATCTGTGTACACTAGTGAACTACTGTACACTTGCCTAAAGTTTCCTTTTGCTCATATCCTGTACATATCCCACTGGCTGTACTGCCACTGGTTGTCCATTGACTGTCTTGGACACCATAACTCCATTTTCAAGTACAACCACTGTCTCCACCCCACCCTGAACCGTCCTGCAGAGAACACAAAATAAGAACTCAAGTTAAGATACTTAATTAATCCTATCGTGAATCCAATTCTGCATAGGTTCTGGAACCAATATGGCTTGTCAGGCTTTGGCCGGACCACTTTTTCAGTTGACTTGCCCGAACTGTTGCTCTTTGTTGTATGTGTGTTCTCACTTCCAGACTAAGTAGAGTTTTTGTAACGTTAGATTAGCTGTTGTCATGATCGGCTGCGATTGTGTAAAATGATGAAAACAACCTTCAGGTTGGAAGTATATGCATGGCAATTGTAACTACCTGTTTGAAGCTGAAATTCAACAACATGCAGTGTTTCCCGACTGCTAAAAAATATAAGTCTGATGTACACTTCACATGCAAATAGCCTGACCATCCTCAACTTGCTTCTGGTAGCCTTGTCCTAATGTTAGCGATCTGAATCAATAATTTCACTTGGCTTACTGGATTACTTACAACCATGCATGTCAGCTGGTAGGTTGGTTTGCTCTATGGGATGGTTCAATTTTCAGCAGAGGGTGGGAAGGGGAGCTGCAGGCTGTCCTGTCCTCTACTCACGTTTGTGTGGTGATGGTCTTGCCTCCCACTTGCTGTGTGGAGGTATTGGACATTTGCACAGAAGATCCACTGCCTCCACCATATCCCACTGGCTGTACTGTCACTGGTTGTCCATTGACTGTCTTGGACACCATAACTCCATTTTCAAGTATAACTACTGTCTCCACCCCACCCTGAACCGTCCTGCATGCAGAGAACACAAAAACTAACTTCAATAAAAAGTTAAAATATTCTGTGAATAGCAACAGTGAACAAACTAACAGATGCTTGGTATCAATGCTGACTTCCATAATTGGCAGTGGACCTTTCACCACAAGTCACAACAGTAGTAATTGATTTGTGGTCATTCTAACCATCAATGCTAAAAAGCATGATAGATGTGGGAAAGATTGATAATTGCATGATGTTGCCAGGGAAATAATTAGTTGTGAACTCAAAAACTTGCAAAGTTTCCTGACTGCAAAATTTGCTCTGTGTTAATGTTAGCTATCTGTGCATATTAACCTCATTCCCAGGCCCTGCCAAAAAAAATGATTTATTGCATGGGCGGGGCCTGGGAACGAGGCTATGTGCATATAGTATTTTTGGCCTGATTTCAGCACTGCAAGGCAAGCTCATTACATGCTGCAATTGTGTGTATTTAATTTAATCATGGTAAGGGTGAGCTTGAGCAAACTCGTGCAGATGCCATAATATAAACACATCGCATGTGCTTGATTTTTTTCTTGTTAGATGCATGAGCATGTGCTTGAAGATGATTTAGATACACAATTAGTCGTGCCCAGATTTTTCCAAAAGGGGTCTGAGCGCGAGACTAGCATACAATAATCTCACCAGTGTGAGACTCACTCATTGCTCACTCCAATAATTTATGGCTCCAGTCATTTAATGTTTACTTTAAAGAGCTAATTTTCACATTGTTTTATTTATTTACTTCTTTTGCATACATAGAAGTGTTACGACCATTATTCTCTAAATGTAGATGATTATAGCCAAATACAATATTATGCCTTAAAACATTGAACCCAATGTGACATTAGCTAATTAAAAACAATTCTTGAAGTAAGTAATGAGGGGGACAATCCTTCTCCACTGTAACTCACCTATGAGTGGTGATGGTCTTGCCTCCCACTTGCTGTGTGGAGGTATTGGACATTTGCACATGACTGGCCATTTTCACCCACCAACCACTGGTACAGCTTGAGACAGAAGTGAAACTGCACGGTTTCCAGACAACCAAGAGACAATAGATTATGACGTGAGGGGGATTAATAAATAACTAAGCATACATAGCTATAGTGGGTAACTTTGGTAAGTAATTTTAATCTTACATTCTAGATAAACTGAAGGTTTCAGAACCTGAGTGGCTTATCCCACACAAAGGTTTTGTGCATGCTCAACTAGCTACTGGAGTCGCAGTTACTGGAACACATGTGCCAGGGGCCCCAACCACTAGCCTCATACACTCTCCTCCCACACGGCCTGGTTACAAGGCTACCCTAACCACCTGCTCTAGTTTCACAAACCACCAAATTACTATGGGTGCTCAGATTTCCATAGTAAGAGTGCGGATGTGATACTAGGTATGATGCAGTCACAATGGAACTATTTAGGGATGTTAATGACTTGCAAGTGCGACATGCAGGAGCCAGTTAGGTATGTCACCAAACTGCCAGTGGGATTTCTAGGTATAAATGCATGTAATGAGTAATTTGTTGGCTCACTGACTGCTGTTTGAGCATGAGGGCTTCGAATGAACTGAAGTTTTTGCAAAACAATTTCATAAAAAGAGGGAGACAGAGTGTCAAATAAATGACATTAAAGGTAGGGGGGATCCCTCATATCTACCTAGAAGTTGAGTAGGTCTCCTACACTAGGTCTTACTCTGGTGATTTGGTGCTATCTATCTTAAGCACGCAGGTAATAAAAGCACACAGGATGTCGTACACGTACATCAGCTAGCCATCAGTCTCTTGGTCAACAAACTTGCTCATTCCCAACTCACTGTCAACGGGTGTGACCAGAACTTCTGTATGTAAAACCCTGAGGTAACTTGAATTTTGAATTTGGCAGTAAGGCCACTATTTGTTGTATATTAGTTTCTCATCAGGCACTTTCTCTAAAGTTCATGCGGGCGGGCGGCTATTACCATTATACCATTATTCGTTGACAATAAAAGTTCGGCTCCTGAATGTGAGAGGCCACACCCCCTGTGAAAGAAGCACGAAATGTGGCATCTGTGCAGTGAGCGCTCCAAAGTTTTCAGGAAGGAGACGTATTTTAGCTGGGTTACAGTGCACTGAGTAGTTCCAAATTGACATGCAACTCAGCTTTACTGACATATACAGAGCACAAGATCAAAAAGTACACAATAATGACGATAATGGGCTAGTGAAGCGGGTCCCCAAAAAACGTGCGGGGGGGGGATGAGAAACTAATATGCAACAAACAATAAAAAAAAGATCATTCCACACAAGCATGTACTAGAGGGCTCAAGGTGAACACACAAAAGCATCTCATTACTCGTTTGTCGTACATTGCGTGTCAAAAACAGGAAGTTAGGCCACTCCAAATTGTACTTCTGTTTCTGGTCCTCCGCCCACATCCTTCTGCGCCATTTATAAGCATCCCTGTATAATGCCATGTGCAGAAGTTGTGCACAATAAAATTCAAAGCTCCATGGTTGTCTTTGGTGCAGGTAAGAGTTGTATCTTTCAGCCCTCTACTTACTTTGATATGTAGAATGTGGTGAACTGTAGTGATATTTTGGTGGGTTTTTTTTTTTTAATAAAGTGATGTGTTTGTTTTTAATGCTGGCAAATACATAGTCTTGATGTTACCACCCGTGCGCAGAACTTGATCCTAGGACCAGAATTGGAATGGCCTTACCTTCACCCTAGTCTCGGATCCAGACCCTCGAAAAATCGAAAAGGAGGGTCTTGGTAAATCGGCTGGGGTGGAAGTGTACACTGCGCCCGGTGTGCAGGCGCACTTCCGATTGGCTTTTTGATTGGTATTCTGATGTGCGTTAATTAGAAATGCTAACCGCACAAGAGCCGTCCTCACGTTTTGGTTCATTTTAGAAATCTGTGAACACTAAGCGGGAAAGATTATAACACTTGTGCGAGTGTCTGGTTTAGCAGAACATTCTACTGGCTACGGAAGGTTCCGAAATTAATAAAATTCCCAACATTCCGCAGTGTACACTTCCATCCCAGCCGATTTACCAGACCCTCCTTTTTGATTTTTCGAGGGTCTGGTTCCGAGACTACCCTCACCCACCCACCCACCCACAAAAATTTGCATTTCAATCATTTCTGTGGACCCAAAATATGACAGTAAAAGCTATGGACTTTCTTTTACTGTACATAGGTGAACCTTACAACGCAACTCTCTTTGAGCAGCGGCGCGGGTCATCAAAAACTGAAAATTACTCGCTCACATTATATTGTCTACTAGATGATACCCTCGGGCACTAGCAACCTACAGCTTGAAGTTGAGAAAAGGGAACTCTCTCACGACAACTGAAATTGAGGACGATCAATAGCTACCTCCTGTCTCGACCTTTGAACGTACCGTGTAGGCGTAACCAAAGCGCAGCCCCGCCCCCTACTATACTGGGGTACTTAATTACTCACGTGGATGATTAGGAACTCACGACGACGCTATAGCTCGCTGTAGCGCTAGTCGTTGTAATAGTCTCGTGACCAGCCGGAAACAACCTACGGAAAATCCGGTGTAGATGCAATGTGCTATTTGCACTTATCTCTGATTAATGATCCATATCATTGCCTCTGATTGATCACCAGCCTGCATAGGAGTTGCGTTGTAAGGTGCATGGGTGTTTTACTGATAATATACCCCCTATGCTTTCATCTCATGAATTTGCAGCAGGAAGACTAGCTACTAGTCAGTTGAGCAGAAGTGAATGTATGTGGATGCATGCAACCGTATATTCTGCAACCCAGCAAAACAGCTTATAAAGTGCCCATACTGAGCTCTAAAGATTATTGCACAACATTGTAATTGTGTGTTCACTCTGCACTCTCCCATTGGTATGCTCTCAGGCTTTTTGTACTTGCCAAGCTCACATCCATCATACTAGCTAAGCTAACCTTGTCCCCAGGCCCCTCCCCCCCAGCCTGGGGACGAGGCTACCATCATACATGCTATGTAATAATTATGGAGGGTATAATCTTACTAAACAGGAAACACACAGCTAAATTATTATTACATAGATTGCTTGCTTGTGCAAAAGTAACAAAAAGTAACAAGTGCCTTTTGTACAGGGAATAAGAATAATTCATCCAGATTTGTATACTTATACAGACAGTACACACATTCAGACAGAGGATAAGGTCATACAACAGACAAACTGCACGATGGTCATGGCTTTATAGGTCAAACATGCTTATAGCATACCATAATACTCTAGTTGCTGGTACTATTATACTATTGACTGCATGGTAAAAGTCACTGGCATTCTTGGAACAGCAAGTGAAGTGCTATACAAAGAAAAGTATATGCATATAAAAATCAACCCCACCGAGTCTTTTTCAAGCACAGACAATGGTGGAATTGAAAAGTACAGATTTGAAAGACCTAGTTTTCTATCAGTCCTTCTACTTCACCTCATGTACTAGTGGACCCAATGCTGTGAGTGTGTCATGGGCACTATATTAATCTGCATTGGGTGCATTATGGGGACTCTCCACCAACAGCCAGATCTCTTGTCTGAAGTCTAGTGTACTAACATAATTATGGAGGAGTGGCTAGCATTAAAATCAACCATACAAAACTGGCAACATTATTTTTGGCTCATATGGGAGTCCTTCTTTAGTACTGCAAGCAACAAAAGCTACCTGGGTACAAGGCTATATATTACAAGACTTAAAAAACATTAAAAATGTAAAAAGATGTAGGGATGGCATGCCAAAAAGTAGGCAAACAAGATAGGGATAATGCATGAAAGCAAAGGTCAACATATTGGCAAAGCGCCATCCCTACATCTTTTTCACACTACAGTTAGACAGTGCATGGGGGTCTTCCTAAAACGTACCACAAGTTCACAACCTTCACTGGCAGTTCATGACCGTAGCCTTGTTCTCAGGCCACTTCCTCCTCCCACGTGGTCTGGGAAGGAGGCTAGTATGACCTTGGTAGCATTATGTTATACGGAACCTCTTCAACAACTTAAGCAGTTAGTTGGAGAAGACTGCAGACTAGCCTCGTCCCCAGGCCTGTTCGACCTGGGAACGAGGCTAACTGCAGACTTGTGATAGTGTCTTTAAAGTATATGGCATGGTTCTAGCCTCGTCCCCAGGCCCTTTTCTTCTCCCACATGCTGGCTCATAACGAGGCTAATATGATCTAGCAGCATTGCACCAGCTGTAGTGTGAAAAATATGTAGGGATGGGGCTTTGCCAATATGTTGACCTTTGCTTTCATGCATTATCCCTATCTTGTTTGCCTACTTTTTGGCATGCCATCCCTACATCTTTTTACATTTTTAATGTTTTTTAAGTCTTGTTTCTGTACTTTTTTGATGTTATTCTCAGTTACAGTTAGACCAAGTGTAACCGCAACACCAGAACTTTTGAAACGGCGTTGACAGTTTAGTAGTGGTTCCAGGTATGTAATAATTATGTGTAATACCGGTATAGCAGCTAGAACCTGATGAAGGGCCAACCACTCTCCCTACCAAACTTTGTGAAACAAATTTCATGATTCAGTTGTCATGACGACTGACCAGCTGCAGCACAGAAAACTATCATACTGACAACTGACCATCCTAGCTTTACAGTTCACTAAAGCTGTGAGTAGGCTATTTTAGTGTATAGCTACAAGTAGGTAGCGCCTTACCTACGTGGTGTTCATAAGTCTTGCCCAATGCCGCGGGGGGAACCCGGGAAAGACCGTGCCAGCCACGCGTACTGCCCGCTCGCCATTTCGCTTGTGTACTAGTCTCGCTTCCAGACCAATGACCGTAGTCTTTGGTCTGGGAACGAGACTTCGTGTGCGCATGCGTACAAAATTAGAAAATGGCGTCCTAAGCAACGGACAGCAGCCTCAGAGTGTTGTGAATGGCTTTTGTTGACCAGGGTGAATTTGAAGCTATGAAGTTGCTGAGTGGTTGGGAAGCTGCACGCTGTGATGAGCATCCGTTTCGTGCTAAAATCAAGGTGAGTGCTTGAACCGTTTTCGAGTTAACGTCGTTTGACAAGTGGTCTGAACAAAGAAAGAAGACGAAAAATGGCACTTTTGCTACCGCACACTTTTGCGTTTAGCTGTCTTCCGCGTGGGTTTTGGGCAACTATATGAGTCTTGCTGATCACAAAGGCACTCAAAGAGGAAGCCTGGGCGCTTAAATAAGCTTTTAGCGCGTTTGTGGTGAAGTTATACGGTTTTTGCTTAAGTATTGCATATATTGCGCGTCGGCGCCATCCCTACATAGAGAGTCTACCGACTCTCTGATAGCCTGTAACATATTATGTAGTGATATGACGTCTGAACACTGTCAGAAAAGAGACTACCATGTCAAATGCTTTGTGAGCACTAGATCTTGCAGTCTGGAATTCATATAGCCAAACTGCACTAATCCATAGTGTACCAGAAGGGAACCACTATACTCTAATATGCCTTCATTGAGAGGTTCCACTACAAACAGTGAGCATGCAATAGGCCATCAGCAAAAGCAAATAACTTGGTAGTTAATGTCTCACCTAACGCTTCCCTTTGCTCTTATTATTACCGTCAAGAGATCCCACTGGCCCTTTGCTCCCCTCTATCGCCATTTCTTCTCCATTGACTGTCTTTGACTTCAAGACTCCATTTTCAAGCACAACCACTGTTTCTACTCCGTCCTGAACTGTCCTGCAAATGTTAGTTGAGACCAATTATTGTAAATTAATAGAAACTGAACAATTTCCATAGAGTAAATTGCCCTTCCCCCCATCACAAATTTCTCATACCAGTTTAGGAGGTGGGGGGAGGCACTCCTACTGTACTCACCTCTTTGTGGTGATGGTCTTGCCTCTCACCTGCTTTGTTGAGGTACTGGACATTTTCACAGAACCTCCACTGCCGGAGGTCGAGAAAGAGGAGAAACTGGAGTGTGTATATATAGCAGCACAAACCAAGACACACAATATGAGAGACAATGTCAAATTAGCTGCAATGCAGAATATCATTCACTTCTAACACACAAGCTAGTAATCTTGTTTTATCACTTGCTGCTCGGGCATGCATGGGGGAAGACCCTGGGAATGAGGCTAGCATTATCAGTAAACTGGAGTTGGTCATTGTAACCAAGCAAGAGTGCATAAGGATGGGCGGCTCAAGTAAGAGCGTGTAAATCCAATAGAATCCCATAGTCCGGTCAAAATTATTGAACCGTACTAAAAATAGAACACCCGGTCACGTGCTTAGCAACCATGGCTTATGTCTATGCGCAGCTGTGCAGTACATGTTACTATTTTTGGTACTGGTGGTAAATTCCGACCGGTTTCAAATTTTACGGAGTTACATGCTCTTACTCAAGCCACCCGTTCTTATGCGCTCTTGAACCAAGTGATCAGTAAACGAAGGGACAAATGATGCATGAGGACATATGCTCTTCTCCCGCAAGAGTCTGGGAACAAGGCTAACTTTGCTACACATCACACTAGAGTGTGTCCTACATATAGCAGCCACTTACGATGCTCCACCAAACCCACTCTCGAATCCTGAACTGAAGCCCCCAAACCCACCACCAAAGCCACCGCCAAAGCCACCGCCAAAGCCACTGTCTCTGAACATTCCTCCCCCAGAGCCTATAGGGGAGGAACAAGTGCAACCACATGACTACACAGTAGTTCTCAGGCCCTTTACCCTGAAATTCACCCCTTCCAGTGACAAAACCTGAGACAAGGGCCTGAGAATGACACTAATATAGACCTAACAGGCTATAGAGTGGCTCTAAACCACATGGGACTTGATTCTCTCTAGTAAACTCCCTTATGCAGAAGCATTAAGCAAGCATACCACCAAAAAGGCCGCCACCATTAAACATATCTGCCAAGGGATTTTCTCCACCGAAGAACTCTCGGAAAAGGTCATGAGCTGTACGATGGAAACCGAATCCTCCTCCTGGAGTAAGGAGAGGGAGAGTGGAAGAGAAACAGGAGGAGAAGGGAAGGAAGGTAGTGAAGGGGAGGAGTGGGGAGGGAATGTTGAGAGTCAAAACTACAATATTTCTGATTACCATAAAAGGTAAAAGAACTAGCCACCACCTCTTCATTGTGGCTCACTACATCCTGAAAGTTGCAATGTCAGCTCATAGCAACTCTTACCTTGATCCTTTAGTCCCTCCTTCCCATACCTGTCATAAAGTGACCGCTTATCAGCTGCAAGAAGAAAAGGAGGAACATGGTTGTGTGTGTATGAACTTACTAAAAAGATTGAGCACTCACGGTCAGAGAGAACTTCGTACGCTTCTGCAATGAGTTTGAAAACTTTGTCTGCCTCCTCAACATTGTCAGGATTCTTGTCTGGATGCCATTTCAAAGCCAGTTTACGATACCTTGGGGAGAAAAAAGGAGGGGTACACGCATGTTCTCAGCAATTTCATTTAGAGACATGGCATTTGGTTTGGCAAGAAATGCAGTGAACATACATGTACTAGCCTATACAGTGGAACCTCTCTAAGGCAGACACCATAGGAACCACCGCTGCATGTCTGCTGTTGGGAGGTGTCCGTAGTTCAGAGGCCTCTGGCATATTTCAGGTAGGCACGACAGTTCGTACTCAGGCCATAAGGCTATGTTTTCAGTGCTCCGTCTGAGTCCACACTGGTAAGAAAGGCAATCGAGAGGCTATTTTAGGATAACTAATGCTAAAAAACAGTCCAGTTGTTTCATCCAGCAGCAATCCTCCAGATGAGGTAGACAAGTGTCTGCCTGATGGAGGTCAATGAGTATTGTTAGCACACAATTGGGATTTTAGTGTCTGTTATACAGAATATGAGGTGTCCACATTTCGGAGGGGCATAAAATATTACACGTAATGGAGAATCAATCCAGACCACAGATTTTTGTCTGATTTAACGAGGTGTGCGCTATAGGGAATGTTTGTTAAGAGAGGTTCACTGCATATGTAGGTTGACGTTGACAAATGTGGTCCAAACCAGTTACCGTTATAGCGGGAAATTTTAGCGAGCTACAAATTTTCACGATTTTCAGGACCCATGACCAAAACACGAAAATAAGGACAGAACCGCCAAAATTTGGCGTAAACTTTTGAACTCGTGGAATTTTCACATGTGCATTTGTGTGCTAGTCTCGCTCGATCTGACAATGGCACTGCATCACTATTTCAAACCAGCAGACGACGTCCTACCTTCTCCCATGGGACATCTTTCGTCCTCCGTTAGCCTGGCGACGATAAAGGGGTGTGGTCAATAGATCCCGGCTAAACGTGAATATTAAAACTGCGAAAATTTCTTCTGGAGGGGAAACGGGATTTTTGCAAAAAATTTGGACCAGCAAAAATTTCCCGCTATACGGTACTTCCCAACATCAGTATGTAGATTGACTGTTTGATGGATTGAAGCGGTTATAGCCACGGCAGTCTACTCTTGTACCCAGGCCTATATGTGAGTGTATGTTTCCCACTGAGAAACAGTTTCTTCGACTCATTCCTAGAATGCGGTAAGGACCAATGAGATTGCAAGATCATAGAATGTTGCTTGGTTACCCTAGTCTAGCAATCAGGATAAGTAAGCGGTGACCAAAGATATTCAACTTAGTGCACCAGACTGCTTTTCTTGTGAGAGGGTGGGGTCTGGGCACGAGACTACTGGCAGTCGAACAACTTGCCCTTTCACAGAATTATTATTCCTGCACTATTGTACATCCTGCCCCATATTATTAACCTTTGGCCTACCATATAAGATTGCTGTAACCAGAGCGTAGATATATACTGTCTATGCCACAAGTTTAGTTCATAAACTCACGCCTTCTTTATCTCATCTTGGGAAGCATCCAGCGGCACACTCAATAACTCGTAGTAGCTGAGGTCGTCCCAAGCGTCCTTTCTTTGCCCTGCCATCTCACGAACCAGACACTCCAAGCTTTACAAGAGTACCTACACAGGAGATTTTTCTAGACAAACACTGCTTACTAGAGTGACGTCAGTGGGGATTTCCCTCGACGCGACCTCTGTCATAAATTGGCGGGACTTCCCTCATTTGCGCTGCAGCTGTTTGGGTATGTGTTACCACTAGCTAGCACGATGTGTATAGCATGCTGTTCTGCCTCATACTAATTTAACCTTCTGCTTCTCAGTTTTTTGTCTCATGCCAGCTGGCCAGGAGCAGTCTTCCCCTGGGGGGCAAGAAGCCACCCATCTTCCCCCTCCCCCTCCTTCCCCAAGTAGGAGTACAAGAGGAGAATGGCATGGCTGCAATGGCCTGCCAGAGCTGGAGCCTGATGTGAATCCAGCTGTAGCTCAACGAAGAGGGGTGAAGAGAGGGTAGGTTATTCATTTCAAATTCTGTTGCGTGCAGCAATTGTGAGAGTCTGGCCCACGAGACTAAATTGTGTGTGCATGACAACCTTGAGAGTGATTTGCATACACAGTCTTCTGTCGGTCCTGAAAATAGAATGCCCACTGAAAATTCCCCCAAACGTCTGGTGTACCAGGCTAAGCCTTTGCGGCACCAGGTGTTAAGGAAGGGGCATCTGGTGCAATGTGAGAACTCTGGCTACGTAGACTCCTGTCACACACCACACACAGAGAGAGTGATCAGTTGTTTCAATCACACAAGAACTCCGGACTTGAAGACATGGATAAAGGAGAAACACCTGAAAAGCGACTCAAAACCATGACAGAGGTAGTAATTTAGAGATGGTGCTCATTTAAACTCTTTGCCAGTGAAAGAATTGTTTTAACTACACTTTGATAGTCTTTATGGCACCCCTGATGAAGACTATCAAGGCATGTTTGAATAAAGTTGACTCTTTCACTAGTGAAAAGTTCAACTAGCAGACCACACCAGTGGTAGCAACAACAATCTCAAATTTAGAGATAGCCAGTAATTGGTATATTTTATTCCTGTTGAAGACCTGTTTTGGCTTCACTGCAGAGTGAGTATGAGGCTGGTACCAAGCACGCTCCTGAAGGTGGACATGAAGGTTAATACATTAGAGGCCACAAATAGTTGAGGTGTTCACGTAATAAACATTTATTCTGTGCACACGTAGGTCTTTGTGAAACTGGTGATGATGTGGGAGGGTTGGAGCGTCAGGACCCTGGTGCAGGGGGAGATGCGGCCTCACAGCCAGGAGAGAGCATAGAACAGTGCATGAGGAGGATCTCCTGTGAGACCAAGGAGTTGCTCAATAAGTGGCAGGAACCCTTCAGGTAAGGTAGCCTCTCCTCCAAGTGACACTTGCTGTATATACTATGCCCCTGTGTCTAGCAACAGCCTCCATTGGTAGCACAACATAATCAGTACAAGGTTAGGACTAGTCTCGCAAGCCAGACCCACTTCCGCAAAAAAAAAAGGAAGGATCTGGTGAACAAGCCGTGTCCCACTAAAATGGAATTAGCTGGATGACATAACCAAATTTTAAATAATGCACTCTTGAATTACCTGTTGTGGACTAAGCACTCTCCTTGTGAAGTATGGTCAAAGTGTTTTTACTGCTCCTGCAGTAGCAGAAAGATGTCTTAGCCCTTTTTCGCCGTTTTCAAGACTGCTATTGCTACTGAAACAGTGATGTTAAGTGGCAAAATACTGCAACGTGATTGGACTGCATTGTACAGTACGGTGGGACACAGCTTGTATACGCAGTTCACCAGAATCTTCCCGTTTTTGTGGAAGTGGGTCTTAGGTTAGGACCAGGAGGGGAAAAAAAAAGTTTGGTCAGTTACATTGGTACGTGTTGAAAAACAGGAGGGACCTGGGAATAGGGGTAGAACTGTTGGACAGGCTACAGCATTATGAACATGTTCCGTCTGTAGTGAGAGCATGGCATATGAGGAGTTCTGCCCTGTGCGGGTGGACGAGCTGCTGAGGGAGGCACATGCACTGGAAGAAAGCCTCATTGAGCAGAAGGAGAAGCTGAAAATGAGGCTCAAGATGATCTCCAAGACTCTGGAAATGCTATAGCAAAGTCTACCACCACGGTCAGTCACTCTTTGAAACTAAATCATCAAGAACCATCATCTTGTATGTACTTCTGATATCACAATGTGTTTTAGTCATGAGTTGCTAGCTACAATTTTTTCCAGTGGTTTTTCCACTATAATCATTCTGTAAGAAAATATATCTGCCATGTATAACAATCACAGCATTCTACTTTCAATTTATTGCATGAAATAATATTATTAATTCATGAGAAATTTGGCTATATTTACTATTTGAAAATCATTCCCAGGCTCTTCCCTCGCCCCGACGAAAATTTTTTCCTTTTTTGTTGGGGCAAGGGAGAGCCTGGGAATGAGGCAGAAAATGAGCAAAACAAGACAGAATGCATAACAACTGTTATGAGTACATATATCATGAATGTTGCACATACATAGTATGTAAAATTATCATTTCTTCATTGTAAGCCAGGACGTAGTATAATTATAGCAACACACATCCTACCCAAGAATAGTGGATGACTTCTATATAAAAATACACAAGTCACAAGAATACATCAATATGGACATTGAAATCACTGGTTTAGTTTAAGTCCTGCTTTCTTACAACAGGCAACTATGAGTTTGTCCATCTCTTTGTGGACCTTCCTCTTTCGGCCCCTGTGTCTCTTAGCTGGCTTCATGGAGGCAATCTCCCTCTTAACTGCAGAAGACATACAGGGTTTCATTTAGGGGGGGGCAATTGCCAGAATCTCGCCCTCCCCCCCCAAAAAAATTTTTCTAAGTCCTGTTTTGCCCCCCCCCCCTTGTCAAATTTTCTAAATGAAACCCTGCCATAGTAACAGTATATGAATGGTGACATGTCTACTAGGTTCAGCAATTTGCAGATCAGGGATACCTTAGCCTAGTACCCAGGCTGCTATATACCCTAACCCCGTTTTTTGGGGGGGAGGAGCCTGGGTACAAGGCTAGGATACCTGGGAGGCTCAAGGTTATGGGGAACATAACGCATCTATATAGTGTCATCTACTAGCCTACACACACACAAAGTGTGACAACCAACTTGGAGCACTCCACCTCACTCACCTCCTTGCAAACACTCCCTCACCAGCAAACACTGTGATTTCTTCTCCTGATAGGCAACTTCCAATCCTGCATGACAAAGTAATTACACAGTCTCCTTATAACTTACCATTCATGTAAAATCCTGCAAAATCATGCAGTAAAGCACTGTATGTGTTTATCGGGCTCACTCTTCACTTCTAAAATGTTTTCTTTGTTTTTCTTGTCGAGCTCCTTCATGGGAAACTCATCCCTAGCTGTCTCCAACCTTCTTTGCAACTCCTCCACTTCTCTGTTAAAACACACAAAATAGTAACTCAATGCAGTGCAGTGCCTCTCTACAGCCATCGCGATTACCTCTGTTCAATGGTATTTCCTTCTTGTAGATCCTTGAGCTGTTTCTCCTTGGATTGCAGCTCTTTACTTAGTTTCTTCTTGTCTTCTATCAGATGTTCAGCCTATTGAACACAGAGTGGAATAAATGTCATGTGGAAGATCTCTTTATGTCATCTAGATTGTGCGCACAAGCGACGAGAGGTTAACATCAGGTAAACCCTGGATCAGTTTCCCCCCAAGTTACTGCAGCTATACAGACCAATGAATCTGTACCATGGGTAGTCCCCATCAAAATGACAGTGTTGGTGATGTAGGAAAATACAGTGTAGTCCCTAACCTCATGTGCCTGCAGAAGGTATGTGCTAAACTTCAGACGATCAGCCTGTCTGTGAATGTTTGATAGAGGGATAGACTTATTATGTAGTGCGCTATACCGATCATTACCATCATTAGTCTTCACTCACTGATTCTGGATTGTGGTCTGGATTGTGGTGACATTGCTGGCCAAAGTCTGAAGTTCTGTGTTCTTTTGCTCTATCTCAGCCTGCAGTCTACTCACCAACTCCTGAAGAGGGTTTATTAATGACCTTCACCTCATTACACTATTTTAATATCTACTACAAATGCAAACGAATTCTGCACTATAGTTTCAGAAACAAAATTAACATAGTAGCTAGGCCTAAAATAAAAATACTACATTTATTACATGTATTTCTTCATCTGGTAAACCGTCGAGGGTTTTGTTGCGAGACTTCTTCTTACGAGGTTTATCCATTCTAGAATTCTGGGGACGCGCGTTTGCATCGAAAATTTGAATTTTCCGGGAAGGCGCACGTGAGCGGTGGGAATGAGAATGAGAGCCATTCAGCCATAGGCTCTATTGAACATGGCTACCACTAAGGAAGCTGCAACAAGCTCAGGAACAGAGAGGAAAGCAGGTGAACTGTACCCTCCGATCGAGCCCTACAACGTTGGGTGGTTGAGGGTATCTGACATACACGAAATCTACTACGAAGAAAGCGGAAACAAGGATGGAAAGCCAGTGATTTTCTTGTAAGTCTGTCAGCCATTATCTGTAAGATCTTACTGTAGAGTCAGTGCAGTGTGTTATGATTCTCGTTGCAGACATGGTGGGCCAGGGGGTGGCTGCATGCCGCACAATCGCAGGTTTTTTGACCCACAAGCTTATCGTATTGTGCTGATGGACCAACGTGGAGCAGGAAACTCCAGGCCCTCGGCAGAACTCAGGGTATGTGTTTCAGTCATGCACACTAGTTGAGCTGTCACACCATGTTAGACTATGTAACGGCATTATCATACAAACAGCAGACCATAGTCTCTATACATTGTGTCATATATAGCAGCATTATCATTCCTTCTCCTACCATTCCTTCTCCTGCCTCTGAATCTTGTTGGTAATTATTCATCATACTGCTCTAGTTATTAAAGTGTAGGATAATTTTGCAGTAGTCTCGACCCAGCCAATTTTTTTGTCCAACTGCGCATTTGAACGAAAATGGAATAGGCAGTTGACTCGACCCATTTTGTAATGTAAAAATGGGGCTGGATAGAAGAATACGATTGTGGTGCCATTTTGTCCATTGTTGACTTGGTATACACCGTGTTACATCATTTTAGGAAGTTTCTGAGCAAACAAAAACCAAACATAAAATTATATTACATAGACCTGTTACATACAAAATCATATTACAGGACAACACAACATGGCACCTTGTCTCTGACATGGAGACACTGAGGGAGCATCTTGGGATCAACAAGTGGGTGGTCTTTGGGGGCAGCTGGGGATCAACGCTTGCCCTCGCGTACTCACAGAAGCATCCTGATGCTGTCAAGGCGATTGTCCTAAGAGGTATCTTCACACTCAGAAGGTATGGCATACCCATTTTTAACCCTGTATTCCATCTGTCTAGCCAGCCTTTCCCTAAACCTCTTTTTTCACTGGCAGACATGAGTTGATTTGGATGTACCAGGAGGGCGGGTCCTACCTGTTTCCAGACAAGTGGGAGGCGTTTCTGGCACCCATTCCCCAGGTGGAGCGAGGTGACCTCATGAGCGCATACCACCGTAGACTGACCGGGGACAACAAGGAAGTAAGATGAGCGAGAAGTTTTCGGATTCATGTTCTGTTAGTCACCGGAAAGTGGGAGTGTGATGGGCTTAAGAGGGGAGTTGTGTAGCCTTGTTTCCGGCCCTCCACCACAGCTTTGGTCACTTGCAGTGCAAGCAGTGTGCATGTGCATATTGTAGTTGTTATAGTGACCATCTCCTAGCTCCTATCTCCCTCCCTCTTCCTTAGGTACAACTGGAATGTGCTAAAGCATGGAGCAAATGGGAACTTTTAACCAGTAAGCTGGTCACCGATGAGTCATCCCTCCAGAAACGTCTAGAAGACTCCACCTGGCTACTTGCGTTTGCCAGAATTGAGTGGTAAGTGTTCTGACCTTTACCCCCGGGCATTGAGTGTGTAGACTTAGTTTGTGAACTAAGTAAACTATCATAGCCAAGCATTAACCCTTTATATACTAAATTGTATTTGCTAGAGGTCTTCTTTAGACTAGTCCCACCTTCTTTCATCTGTATTTCGACTTCTGCTGGGAGTTGGCCCTTGAAACTTGAACCACAGCTAGCTTCAGATGTCCTTTGCAGGTTCATGACCTTGACCACACCCACTCATTAGCGAGCATTCAATAGTGAGGGCCCTCTGACCAGAGAACGCTCCTCCGGACTAAAAGCTGCCTAAAATGCCAGAAACGGAGTCCCTACAAGGTGAAAGGAGGGTTTTCTACGCCCGTTTGTGCAAGAAAGCAGACAAATGGCCCATCCCAGCACTGACCAGGGCTTTTCTACAGCCAGCTGCAACAGCCGCCATGCAATGTCACCCTCCGGGTGACACCCACCCCCTCCCCTCATCCCACCCTTTCTGCTAGCGCAGAACCTATCTTCAAAACGGATTGCGCCAACTGATAACATGCGGCCGAATTTGCATGACGAGTATAGTCGTCATCAGTAGTTAAAGGGTTAATGGTATGCACTGGAAAGTGCAAGTGAATAGATCAGTGAAGGCAGGTCTAGATGTTGTGCAATCACCCACTGCACAGGGTGTGTTTTAGCCAATACCAGGCAGCTGTGCATCAGGTTGTAGTCTCGTTCCCAGACCCTGGGGGTCTTACTGACGGTCTGGGAATGAGACTAATCAGGTTGTTACAACTTAGGCTGTCCATACATTGGAGTGGGAATACTATGACTCAGCACATTCTCTCTTACCCACTCACCCACCAGTCATTACTTTGTCAATGGAGGCTGGTTTGAGAGTGATAACTATCTCATAGACAATGTGGATTCCATCAGGCACATCCCAGCTACCATAGTGCAGGGGAGATACGACATTGTCACTCCAATGAAGACTGCATGGGACCTTCATAAGGTACATACAGAACCAGCGCCTAAAATATGGGGATATCACTGCCCAAATGGGCAATGATAAATTGTATTTGAGCAGTGATATACACAGGTTTGACATTTGACTCAGTGCGTTGCTGCACTGCAGTACTGCAAATTAACATTGGCAAGCAAGTATGGCTCCAGATATTATTTTCTTCCCACTTGGGCAGTGATAAATTTCTCCAATTTTAGGCACTGCACAGGACCATGCATTGATAGATGCAGTCTTGTTTTCAGTCTTAGCTTCCTGTCACTTAGACAATTTTCTACAATAGGAATGAGGCTATAGTGATTGCAGGGCCTGAGGGCCATCAGTGATGAATGTTTCTCCCCCCCTTCCTGCCCCTTTCTAGCAATGGCCAGAGGCTGAGTTCTACACAATCCCTGATGCTGGCCACTCCCACTCTGAGCTTGGCATTCAGACAAAACTTTTGGAGGCTACCGATAAATACAAGGAGTTATAGCACTTTTGTTTTATTGTAATAGTAATACGCATTTCAATTCAGTGTACTAAAAATAGTAACAACCGGAAGTGATTCTATTTTTAGAACATTTACCTTTTGTGTTTATAAACTTGACTCCTAGGGTACCACTGCAAGTAAAACTGACGGTAATATGCTTTGCAGTGGTGATGCGACTTAAGGGATAGTCATACGATGGCGCTAGCGCAACTGAAGATTGTTGTAGTGGGCGATGGTGGAGTGGGGAAGTCGTGTTTCCTGATCAGCTGGACCACGAACTCGTTCCCCGGAGATTACGTCCCCACAGTGTTTGACAACTATGGGTCGACTACCATGTTGGACGGAAGGCCAATCAACGTATCGCTCTGGGATACAGGTAAGTTACACGAGTTGGCAGCCTGTCGTCGGTGAGCGTGGGCGTTGATCGTGAGCCCCGCCCATTTCTGCTGGAGGGCTAGTTTGGTTCCGGACCCTTCAGCGAAGTGAACGCGCGCGCAGTGAAAGGGTCTGGGAATCACTATAGGGTTCTCAATTTCTTGGTATGGGGTAGTTTTGATTGTTGCAGTGAGAGCCTGGGTATGCTTTATTGGTGTGCTCATCAGCTTCAGTCCCAGGCCCGGAGTCTCATTCATCCTCCCCGGCCCCTCTTCTCTTTCCACAGCTGGCCAAGAGGACTATGATCGTCTGAGGCCTCTCTCCTACCCACAAACAGACGTGTTTCTTGTGTGTTTTTCAGTGTTGTCCACTACCTCCTTTGAAAACGTACGACACAAGTGGGTGCCAGAGGTGCGACACTATTGTCCAGACACTCCCCTTGTTCTGGTGGGGATGAAGGGGGATCTTCGAGAGAGGAGTGTCCAGGAGAGTGAGAGGGAGAGAGAAGGAAGACCAATGGTGGGAGAGTTGGAAGCCCAGCAGATGGCAAGACAGATAGGTAAATCTTCCTCTGGGACAACAACCGGAAGTGATTCTATTTTTAGAAATTTACCTTTTGTGTTTATAAACTTGACTCCTCCTTTGGAGCCCATGATTGTGCAGGTTTAATGATGCACTTGATTGAGTACCCCACCTCCCTCTCTCCTTCCCTTCTTCCTCTCTTCACCTCATCCCTTCACACGTACACCACTCACAGGAGCGGTGGGATACTTTGAGACAAGTGCCCTCCTAGGAATGGGGCTGGCAGACGCTATGCACACAGCCATGAGGGCAGGACTGAACCCTCGAAACACCAGCCGTGCTGGGTGGAGAAGGAGATTTGTGTGGCCTTGGAAGAGGTGAGTGTGTGTAAGGGGTGCGAACAACTTGAAACCAATTTTTGAAGGCCAATCTTCACAAAAATTTTTTCCAGGATACCCCTCTTCTCCTCTTGAAGGAGAAATATTACGCTTGACGATACACCTTTAGCTATGCAGCTGCTATTAACATAGCGTTGTTTTTACTGTTCTCACCGTTCTAGACGTTCCAGAGGAAGTGATGTAATCCAGTCTCCAAGTGAGCCCTCTGTCCCTCCCCCACCAGAACTCCCCCCAAACACCAAGGCTCCCTGGATCACCATCCCAACCTCCACATTCCCCCAAGACTGGAGCAAACTTATCAACTCTGACTCACATGCTGATGTCTTGTTTCACCTTGGCTCAGAGCACTACCACGCACACAGGTTGGCCAGAGTGACATCACAGGCCTTTGCATCGCACTTGATAACACATTGTAACAGAAAGATTCATCAACAGAAAATACTCTCCTTTGTAGTTAGTAACAATTCCTACTGTCACTATAGTGACAGCAATTGCATAAGTATGGTATTGCCATAACAACAAGTAATGTGAGGGTTTTTAATAATGCACCAATCACATGCACTTTCCTGCAGGCTAGTGCTTTGTTCTGCTTCGGCCATATTCCGGAGAGTGTTTGGTGTTGAGACAAAACTCAAGGTGCCCAGTTTGATGGACTGTCCTGGCTGGTCTAAGAGGAGACTGCAGAAGGTGTCACCCACTAGCATCAATGCTGGAGCAGTGGACGGCTTCCTGTCTGTTCTGAGCAAGTGAGGATGTAGACTCATTAACTAGCAGGTAGTATACTCTGGACAGTAGTCTCCCACACACTGTTTTGAAAATGTTTCAAAAACAACCACCTGCCCAACCCTTACACCTTGCCCTTGTTTCTGAAACAGCAAAGCTGTATGAATCCGGTCAAAGAATTTCACATTCCCACAACTACCACTAAGAAACAAGGCTAGGGAGTACAGTGCATGCCGTACAAATGTCAACCTCATTCCCAGGCCATTCTCACCATCTTGCAGTATGGTGAAAGCAATCAAAACCTGGAGGTGTTGAAGGCCTGGGAACGAGGCTACCAGGTAGCTGAGGATGTGCAACTGACTTTTTGCAAGCCAAGTCTCACTCCCAGTCCTTCAGTATATATGTCTGGGAATGAGACTGTCAAGCCTCGGCACACAGCTATTATCTGAAGTGAGCATTTGATTTGAGAATATGATTACATAGCACGATTGATTCCATTAATCTGATTGGTCACACTCAGGGTGAACAATGAGGGTGATGAGCTCACAGAAATCACCCTAGATCACAAACTGGTTGGACAGCTTCCCTTCAAACGGTGCCTCCAGTTCCTCTACACAGGAGTAGTGGATCTCAACAAAGACAGTGAACTCCTCAATGAGACCATCTCTGTGGCTCGGACATTCAACCTCCCAGAGTTACAGATGATCTGCGAGAATGCCAAAAAGGGAGACGAGTTTCTGAACCCCAGCATTGGCACATGGCTGAATGACAGAAACAGTGCCATCTCCAAGGAATTGTTTCTTAGTAAGCAGCTGTTTTCAGACGTAAGGTTTCGTGTGGAGGGGGAGAAGGTGTATGCACACAGGCTGGTGTTGTGCACGCGATGTGACGTGATGGCTGCCATGCTCACAGGTGGCTTCATGGAGAGTGGAATATCTGAGGTAAGTATATAACAGACCCAGTTTATGTTTTGTTTCTGCATTTCAGTCATGTACGTATGTTAACTAACTCACCTATGTGTACTGATTAACGCTTCCCGTTGGATCCGATCCTCTTGACCCCTAGATTGAGATCCCTGATGTTTCACTAGAGAACTTTCTGGCTCTCCTTGAGTACCTGTACACTGACCACGCCCCCATTGAGGAGGGGGACTCTGTTGGGATACTGGAGCTGTCCAACAAGTATGTCTTGCCACGGCTGATGGCTCTGTGCGAGTTGTACATCTCAAAGGAGGTGGAGAGAGCGACAGCAGAGAGTATCACTCAGGCTGATGTCGATGTTGTCGGTAAGTGACACAGCATTGCCTCGGGACATATGAAGGGCTGAGAAGCATAGTGGTCTAACCCAAAATTAAGTACTGGAAATTGCATGAATTGTGCAAATATGCAATAAAAAATGTACATACCATGTGAACATGTGGTCAGAAATTTCAAATTCCTAAATGTTCAGCATCTTCTGAAATGCATTTTAAGAGTATTCCCATGTTAGGGGGGGCTAACTCAACATTTGTGGGTTAGACCACTATGCTTCTCAGCCCTTCATATATATGAAGGGAACTTGCTGTGTATCACACATGTAATAATTGTTCAACTGTTAGCTTATTTACAGTACACTATTTTAATTCTGCAATATACCAACCTTTTGGATAAGGCCAGCTACCTGACTGCATTTTGTGCATGAGATAGCAGTCCCCGTCTCCCAGTCACCCCAGCACAGCTGATGAGGCCTGGTATTGGCCGAAACGTGTCCTGTGCAGTGGGTGACTTTACACAACATCCAGACCTATTTTTTTAGGGAGATGTGGTTCGTTGATTGTTCGTGCACACCCAGTGCATACATAGAATAAAGGTGTGCATGGCACATCATGACTGTGTTGTCATGTGAGACGTAGCGACTGTGTTGTCATGTAAGACATAGCAACTGTGTTGTCATGTGAGACGTATTCTCCTCCTCCCTTCCTCCCTACAGGTCTCTTATTGACCTCACAGTTTCACAACGCCCAGCAGCTCAGCGCCTGGTGTCTCCATTTCATTTCCAGCAACTTCCTCGTCTATGAAAGCAAGGAGGAATTTTCTCTCATCACTGGGGACAATCTTACCCACATTCATGAACATCAATGGCCTCCTATCTCATACCTCAAAGCAATGGAGGAGTGTAAGAAGGAGTATGGTGGAGAGAAGAAGGAGGAGGGAGAGGGGGAGGTGGGGGGAGAAGTTGTACCAGTTAAGAAAACTCACAAGAGCTTTGGAGTTCAGCTGCTCAGATTCGTCCGGATGGGGCGTGGCAGAACTGTCACATGACCAATGACACTATCACAATAAAATCATATACAGTTTATAGTAAATTGTCTGTAGTAATTTGTGTCATTGTGTTGTTGTTGTGTTAGTTTGTATCACGAAGCTTACATGGTCAAGGATGAATTTACTCCAGTACAGCCAGACCAGGACATTGACATGGTATATAACATCGATGACCCATACACTGCATAATCTTGAGGCACTCTTATAGCTGCGTTATCATGTTAGACTGCTTACATGCAGTTATCACTATTATAAAGGAGGGCGGGAGGGAATGAGAAGTAATCTTGTTAGTTTGTGTTGTCATGGTTACAATAACAGTACAAAACAGTACAGCAGAGTTGATTTTAATACCACCTGAAATAAATATTTAACCCTTCTAGCACTCATGTACATGTATACAGTGATATAATAATACTCCACTCAATGATACATATGTAGTATTGGTAAAAGACACCGCCAAGAAAATAATCTGCAAGTGAAATAAAATTCCTTTGAGGAAAATATATTGCCAACAAGGGGGAAGCCATGATATACCATTCAGAAAACTAAAACAGAACTGTTACGATTTATTTCATAGCATCACACTCATGAACATGCAGAATTAATTGTCAGACAAGTGATCCTACCACGGAACTTCGGACAGAATGATTCGGGTAATGCGTGAGTCTTCCACTGGACACAACCCAGTGGTGGTGCACTCTGCCACTGTTGACCCCTGCTAAAGGGGCATGGCCAGGAGGTACCCTAAAACGTGGGTATGACGTGAGGGGGACATCCTCAGGTTGGGAGTAAATATGCTGGTGGGGGGCATTTCTGCCGTGGGCATGAGGGGGGTGCTGATTTTGCCATGTATTTTGGGGCTCAGGACGAGGGTGCCAGAGTTGTGTCGGGGCTGATACTGCAGTGTGTTTATCTGATGTCAACTTTCTGGCCAGCCTGTGGTCAGAAAAAGCCACTCGGGTGCTGTCCACAATGTTCGTGGTTGGTCTGCTTGCAACAGCTCTGTCAGCATTCTCGCCATGTGTCATAGTTCTGTGCTTGGTGGGTGGGGAGTGGGGCTTGTTAGGGTGTGGGTAGTGCGGGGTGAATTGTGTGTAAGTGTGGTGGAATTTCGCACGTTTCTGACCTGGACTGACAGCCACAGAGGTAATGCTACTGGCTGTTGGGTCAACGTGATTCACGTTTCTAGACTGCTTCCACTCAGAACTGACCACCATGGATCTGCGGTTTTGTGCAAGGCTTGCTTTGTTGTCGGCCCAGTATCTCAGTGCGTCCCGGTTCTGATGGTGGCTTCCCACAGTCTGGTAGTGCGCTTGTCGACCATCCTCCAAAAAGACAGAGTCGTCAGAGCTTGATCTGATGTGCTGTGCTGTTTTAGCAGTGTGGTCTTGCCAGCCCAACGATTTTTGTTTGATGTGTGATGACCCTTGTTTGAGACGGCTTGAAGGGAGGGGTCTGGAGTTCTCTCCTGCCACTGCACCCTCGGAATGATTCCCACTCTCCACCGGCTCATAGACACCATATCTATTTGGTACTGTGCCTGTAACCAGTTTCTTTGGCCGCAGTACGACCTGACTGTCACCGAAGTTCTGCGCATGCCGATGAACACGTGGTGGTGATACTTGAGCCCCATTAGCCTGGCTGTCATTAAGGTGTGGACGAGGTACGTAGGCAGAGTGTTGCCTTTGAATAGTAGAGCCCTTCTTTGGTTGTAGTGTGTCGTAGGTTTCAAAGTCCCTTGAGTAGCCAATGCTCGTCTGGTCTCTCGGGGGATGGTTCGGGACATTGCGGAAAGATGCAGAAGCAGCCAGATTAGCTCTCTGGGGGGCGTCAGCAGGTTTGTCAAAATGATCGTCGCCGATCCCACTGTGTTTGGTCACTAGGGTCACTCGTTTCTGACCTCTAGGTTCACCACTGCTTTCTGATTTTCCACCTTCAGAAAGAACACTCTGCTCCACTGCTTGCTGAAGCCTTCGTTCTGTGGACTTTCTCCTCTGCACTCTCTCGTTGTGTTCCCTTAGCCACTTCTCCTCAATCTCCCTCCTCTCCTCTTGACGTCTC